>DWAN01006239.1:0-10610 GCA_018230445.1 Heliconius hewitsoni | reverse complement strand
GATTTTTTTTTTTTTTAATCAGCTTCACTCTGTATCCCGCACAAAGCAGAGGTATGCAGAGGAAACCTAGTCCTAACCTTCCGCCGAATTCTGGAAGCATTGCTGTAGTTAAGTGACGGAACTCAACGACACGCTTTGCTTCGATGCCAGAGCCAATGAAATGGAAATATAAATTACTTAATGGAAATAAACATTAATATTAACATATTTAATTTATCAAAAAAAAATGGGTTTTTAAGATTGTAGTTCATTTACTTATTTCAATAATTGTAATAATATTAAATATTCTAATTTTTTAGCTTCACGCTATATCCATGTAACATGCACATAGCAGGGTAGACAGAGGAAAACTAGCATCAAGACAATCCCAGCGTTAAGTTCTCCATGAAGACACTTTTCCATTTTCCACAGAATTATTAAGGCATTGCATGTGGAGCGGCGTAAGTTAACGCCGAACTTTGCCTCGTTACCAAAGCGAGGAAATAATAATATAATTTTTTTATACTCCCAAGTCTAAATCCACAATCGACTCGTTTACAGCCGCATGCTTGTGCTTCTGCGCCACGACGGTCTCTAATTTTTCTTAACTTTTTTTTTCAGGACATCATGAGGATACTTACTACAAGTGATAATGGCAATGTAGGTGTTGAAATTACAAACAGTTCTACGTTAGATAATATAGATAACTTTAGCTGGCATGATTCTAATATATTGAGTCAGAGGACTAACGACATTACGGAAGAAAACATAAATTTTAGTTCTAATCATAACGAATACAAAAGTAGTAGTGTTGACAATAGATTTACTAATTTATTGCGTAATAGAAATGAAAACGATGAAGATAACGTATGTAATTTGCAATTTAGGCTAACTAACAAAGGTGAAATAAATTCTCATAGTAATCATGAAGATATAAGCAAAAACCTAAAAGTGGACACTGGATGGCGAAGATCATGTAAAGGTACAGAGTTATTTTTTTTAATATATAAGTCAGTAAATCAAGAACAAATTTAATGACAAAATTATTAATATTTTTCAGTTTATGCTGATGTATCTACTGATTCCACTCCTGCTGATGAAGAACGCGCGTTCGAGCAGTCAGACTCAGATGAAATGTCCCAAAAAATTATACACCCTGTACCCAGAGGCATTGTAAACCCAAACTATCCTGGGTTTCAACATTTAGCACATACTTTACAAGTGAGTTTTGTATACGTTTTTTTATTAAATATTGCGTTAATAATATTTTCTTATATGAGTACAATATGTTATAATTTGTTTTCCAGGACTATTCTTCGAATATTGAACCATTTTATCCTTCAGAAAATGATATGACGGATGACGATTTAGACACTGAGATTGAAACGAAGTGTGATGGTGAAGCTAAACCAAATATTGATGATCTTAACATAATAAACGTAAGCAAAAAAAATGATAATGCAGAAAAAGATATAATTGATACAAGGCAAAACTGTTTTCCATTTGAGACAAAAAAATGTACCCCTCAGACAGAAAGTAATATACCAGATTTATTGAAAACCATCAGTCATAACAATAATAACAATAGTTTAGACTCGACTTTCGACTTTGATTGCTCAACAACTGATATTGAAAACAATTTCCATGTTAAAGATATTATTGGGGACTTTAACAAAGAAGTTGAAGATGAAATAAGGCATTTATATAATTATAACATAAATATTGAAGATGACTTAGAGAAACTTAGAAAAGATATAAAAGATACTTTCGCTCAACCAATTGAAAATACTATTAATAATATTAGTGATGTGGTGAATCATGTCATTAAAAAATTAGTAGAAAATGATGGTAATGATAAAATTGATCCTCCTGATATCTTAAATGATCATGAAATGGAAGATGTTACTAATATAAATAAGGAAAATGAAACAAATATACGAACAGAAATAAATATAAGTAGACCTACCTTTTTATATATAGATAAAAATATTGATAATAAAATAACTGATGCAATTTTATCAGATGGCAAGGAAGATATTAATATTTACGAAGATGATTATGATACGGAACAGTTAAGTCAAAATGTTGAAAACACCATAAAACAATTAAGTACGGAATTGCGAAAAATCATACCAAAACTAAATGAAATGCGTGAACGTGATAAGTTATGGAATGAGAATAAGCAAGAACCCATGATAATCGATGGAAATTCAAACAATATTGTAACTGGTTCATCTTCTCGATCTCACGAGCCTAGAACTCGATCGCAGTTTTACGAAGAAAAAAGTAAAAAGATTACAAAAAATAAATTTGGTTCTACTGCTAAAACACTTTCGATAAAGGCTATTGTGTAAGTATTTTACATGTAAATATATCTTAATCAACTAGCTTTTATATGGGACTTCGTCGCCGTGCTCAATCATAAACAACTAACTGGTAACTGAGGTAGCTCTGATCGCAGGTATAATGGGTTACAATGAAACTATTAACGTGATGTAGCCTGTTCATAATAACTTTAGAAATATATACTTATTTAAATTTATATTTCCATTTCTTCTCTCTGGTGTCGAGGCATAGCGCTGCAGTGAGTTCTGCCACTCAAAGTGGGGAACGGTGTGTCTTAACACTAGGTTCCCTTTGCCTACCCTACTGTGTGCGGAGTAAAGCGTGAAGCTGATTTGATTTGATTTTCACAACACAAACATATTTTTTTAATTCAAACCAAAATAGTTCCTGAGCCTCAAACAAATTAACTTTTCATTTTTTTAATTATAAATTCAGCGGATCGCTTCTATTAATAAATATGCCGATTATTATTAAGTAAATAAAGCAAGTAAACAAATTGTAGTTTTTAAATTTTAATCTTCCAACTATGTGTTTCTGTATTGTTTAATTACATAAATCTTAGTTTACAAGTTTTTTTTATTTTAACCAAAATGCAATAGTATACTGAAAAAGAAATTTTACTTAACGTCGAAATGTACAAGTTTACGACATAACTCTGTTCTTATATGAAAGTTTTAAATAGAATTGACGCGGACTACACTAAGCGAATAAATTAGGTTGTGAGTATATACAAAGAGCAGCAGCAATGAGTTAAACCTATTTAAACTATTCGTGAATATCATTTAGTGTAAAGTGTGTTTTATAAATGAGGTGTGGCATACTCGTATGTTTTTATTTCTATATTCTGTTTTACCTAAATATTAGGTGCTTATTGTTATTTTGTTTTTTTTAGTGAATCAAAAACAAGACAAAACTTTAATAGCGCTCTACCAAAAGCTCAAAAAGTGTCCGTCCGTAAAAATGATAATGAAAAAGAGGCTGATTTCGGTAAGTTTTTTAAAAATTGTATGATTGTATTATAATATCTAACTATGAGCTATACAAAAAAGTTACGCCTGTAAGAGAGAGAGCAAAGTATTTAACACGCCTAAATTTCCTTCCAAAAGTTAAAAAAAAATCTCTAAAAATCTTTAAACTATCTATTTTTCAGACAGCTTCGATGTGTACAATATTGAGACAGCATTGCCGAAATTAGACTTGGATACGATTGAGAATCATATAAGGGCAGCTAAGGAAGCCGAAAGACGTGTAAGAGATGCTAATAAGTTTATGATTAATAATTATTTATTATAAATTTTACCAATAATTTTGGTAATTTCTCTCGACTAATTATTTTTAACCCAGATATGTCTGTTTTGAATTTTTTAACTGGTTCCAAGGTCGTCATCATCATCCTACATAAATATAGGCTTGGTAATAGGTACATAGACATTGTAAAGCGTATTATTATAGAAGGTGGTGAATTTCTATAACAATACTAACACAAGCTAAAGAAAAGAAGTCGTAAGATTTAGTCATATGTAAAAAAAAGAATTATAAGTGCTTCAATTGCCAAATATATATAATATTCAAATACAAATCATGGTCTTTCCCGAAACTGAAAATAATTCTTGAATGAATAGCCATATTAGTTCATTCACAAAGAAAGTATCGTTTGAATTATTTGTGATTACGTACGTATAATGTTTGTATACAATATCTAGGGGAAAAACTACTACGTATTTACAGATCTATAGAGCCTTTTCCACACATACATCGAGACATAAAGATAAAATGTATATTAATTGTTATTTTTATGTATAATTGTTACGTTTATACGTCAATTATGTACATTTTTAGTTTCACACTGTACGCACTTAGTAGGGTAGCAAGAGGGAACCTGGGAACATAGTGTTTGCTTTGCGTGTTGTGTGGCGTCGCACTTTGTCTCGTTACCAAATCAACGAAATTAAAATACTAAATATTTCATTTTCTCGAGTGGAAATCGAACCCACAACCTGATGCGTTAACAGTCGCACACTTGTGCTGGTGTGCCACAAGACCAGAATTGGCCTCAATATAAATTAATAATTAAAATAAATAATAAATTTACATTCTCTATACATTAAAAATCAGAAAAATTTTTAGGGTGATGAGATTAGCATACTAATATTGTTATAGAAAACAAAAAGTATCTGAAATAAATTAGAATCTTATAATCACCTTAAACTCTGTGTTATATTTCAATAAAAATTATAATTTATCACTATTTTTAAAGTTGGCGCTCTGTAGTATAACGGTAGATGCATACATTCACATTTGATCCACGTCTCCTTCATCCATGCATTAACAGTTAAAATTACCAATACAATCGGTACTTCGTTTAGCTTTCTACGGTGATTCAACAGTGAACGCAGGTCGCAGGCAAGCCGTTCCATTCTTAGTTTCATTTTTACATTCAGTTTTATACCTCGATAGTTGATCAGACGGCTTGACGCGTGTTTTGTTCGTTTCTGTTGAAGTTCATTTATTTAATAAACAAGTGTGATGGCGTCGTTGCCGTATTTTAATTCTGAACAAAGACATTACAAAAAAGATACAAGATTTCTATTAGATTTATATACGATTACATATGATAATCACGAATCCGTCGATAATATATGCTGTCTTGTAAGTACCGAATTCTATTTTTTTTTAATTGAATAGAAGTTGTGACGAATAAAACCATAAAGAATAAAGAGATTAGAAATGGAACACGCATTTGTCCTTGCCCCAAATGTCAATAAATGACAGGATTGACAGGATGGTTTAATTTTTTGTTTACCTGTTATTTATTTTGTAAAGCAACAGTTGTGCCATTTTTTGCCAAAAAGTTAAGACTGATTAGTTTTAAGATGTTTGAAAGTATAATTACTAATATAAAACGAAAATTCAGAAAACCGTCTGACGAAATAAGTTATAATGTGGATAAAGATACATCAGGCTTCAAACTAAGTTTGAGAAATTTTAGATCCAAATTATTGAAATCGAACGATAGTCAAGATTTATCTGTGCCAAATTATTACAATGATTCGGCTTTAAGCCCTCGTGCTATTGGTGTAGGAGAGTCTGCTCAAACTGAAATAGAATGGCCTACGCTCTCTGATAAAAATCCAAATATATTAGAGAAATTTACTCGGATTGTAACAATTACAGATGATATTTCTTATGACAAAAAAGTAGGAACCTATTATAATATACATAGGGACAGTTTAAGATTTTGAGTTTTTCTTACAATGTCTTTGTATTTTTAGAAACGAAATGACAGAGAAGAAATCAGAAAGAGATTGGCAATGGGAATAGATAGTGAGGAATATTATAGCTTAGGTCACATAGATCGTCCAGGAAAAAAGCCGAGTCTACATTCAAGGCTACAAAATGGTAAGATTTGTCACTGAAAACACTTTTTTATTTAGAAACATGTCAGCTTTTCATTATTGATGAATATATTGTTTAAATTATAAAAGTGTTTGGGCTAGTATTAACATTTATATTAAATGGGAATAATATCAAAGGATTATTTTCTTACTATTTGTGCTTAACTTCTTGTCTTAATGCTTTTGTTAGTGTATTAAAATGTACTTTGTGTGTGGTGGTGCAGGGAAAAATCTACAAATATGTTTTATGAATGAAACCGCTTCTGACAATGAATCTCAAACATCTGATATAGAAAGAAATTTCAACTGTAATAGTAATAGTTCATCACAATCAAGTCTTTTTAGCAAGAATAATTTCAATCATCCATACCAAACAAGACCACTTTCTGTTAATATTACAAAACATGAGAAAAACACCAATGCACATAGTGGTAAGTTGTAAGTAACTATAAAGCATGACTAGATATTGATGTAAATTGTACTAGCAAAAAGCTGAATCTATAGCTATAATAGGTAGGTAGAAGAAATCTAGTGATTAGACACTCTGTTCCCGACTTTCCTAATTTTAAGACAGCACATTGACTAGTGGAACTTTTTTTGGGGTTTTTCTTGTAACCAGGGTGAAAAAATTAAAAGAATTTATTACCTAAGATAAAATCAAACCAACAAACATTGTGCTTACAATCTGATGGATGGATCACGACTGCCTCCATATTTTCTTATTTCATTCGTCAAATGTATTTAATGCTCTTTTGTGGAATATTTTTTTTTATTTAAAATATAACGTTGTCCATATTTTGGACAAACAAATTGTCATAATAGCAACATGTTTTTTATCTTGCATTTTAAATTTAATATCTTATTATGCTTTGCTCTGATTTTGCTTTGTGCTTACTCTTGCTTTTGACAACTTACACATGACTAATTAGAATCAAATATCTAAATGCTCAACCCTTTACTGGTACTAACTAACCAGACTAATCATACTAACTGAAACGATATACTTCCACTAATATTCAAAGAAACTATACTTTTATTAGATAATACTATTAATATAATGACTTAATTATATAAATAATATATTTAAGAATCGAGATGGATTTTTATATTATACCAAACTATTGCAACCATAACTGTTTGGCGATGGTTGTTATAATATAGCTTTATATTATGTTACACTGTGGTTTTAAGTTATGTTTAGTTAATATATACATATTTACAGGTCCAAAGTTACGTCCAACATCATTGATGCTTAAATCTAACAAATCTCGGTCTACACAATCTTTAGGACATATTGAGATCAAGGAGTCCGATTTCTTTGCTTTACAAGCAACTCTTCAAACAGAAGCCAGAATAGCTCTAGCACAGGCAAAAGAAATGGCTCGTATACAAATGGAGGTAAATATATACCAATTTTTTTTTAATTTAATAATTTGAGTTTAACAAAGTGCATTCTTAAAATTTTTATTATTATGCCTAATATATGTTTGCAACACCATTTTATCAGTACCAGGTCTTACAATATAGATTTAATGAAATTTTTATATGTTCTTTTAGTAAGTTACTCAGTTATATGTTAATAATTAATTGTTAATATTATAAATAGAAAATACTATTTATATACAAAAAAGTATATAATCAATCTTTCCAAAATAACTAATTGACCTGAGTATAATAATAAATTTACCGACTCAATGACTGTGACATTTTTTGACATATTTTTTTCGCAAATTATATTGAGAACCAGGCACACTTGGAATTCCATATAAAAGAAACATAAAGAAAAAAAGATATACAGCAGATAGTGTTATTGCTATAAAGAATGTCTTCCATCCATCCTTAAGGTGTAGGTATAATTAAAACGATAGGCAATTTACTTGGCGTTTTTAAATATACATAGATAATTATATACATGAATATTTGTCTATATACATTGATTCATACCTAAATAGATATTGAATTGAACTTTAAATACAGTTTGTTTTATATAGAGTAAATGCACATTCATAGAATATATTAAATTAATATATTTTACAAATTATGACTTTATGTATATGTTTATATTTAAAGAAAAGATCACAAACTTCAAGGTCTCCAATTTGCAATTTTTTTTAGTAACGTGATAATGTTTTTAGTTGCAAAATTATTTCTACATTTTTTGTTTGTCTTAAGTTACCTTCAAAATGATAATATAGGAACAATTATAATGAGTTTTAAGAAAAAAAGACACCAGTAAAACAATAATGTTTCACTGTTGTCTGTATAATCAAGATGGATTAAATATTAAAATAAAAGACTTTATAATGAGATACTTGATGTGTATACTATATACCATGGTAAAATAATAATAACTATGTTTTTCATATTTAAATATGGCGATGATTGCACTACAATATTCTGAGTGCACTAGGTTAGGTCACTCCAAATAGCCTTCCGGTAGTACTTTGCGTAAGTTAGGTTCTTACATCCCCACATGCATTTTTTACTACATTTACATAATTTTAAATGTAGTGCACTAGAATTAGTGTAGTAATTCATGTTATATAATCATCGCTAAGCGGCGATCGTATAATACGACACTACGACATATATTGGATAGTTATAGTTTATATGGAAAACGAGTGCAGAATGATAATATTTTTTTAAAGTAATGATTAAAAATACATCAAATTCATATAAAACACAAGTCAAAACAAAAATATATGATTTCTGCCTAAAAGCTACATTAAGTAAAATAGATTGACACGTACCACGAACTACTGCAAAAGTGCTCGAAACGTCGGGTCTCCAAAAATGTATAATTTTAAACATAGGCGACGATTCAGATTGAAGAATTTTATTTAAAATGTAATGATTAACTTAACTTGATTGTTGCCTTAGAATGTCTAAATTATAGTATAAATTGTGTGTGCAGCGCGAGCGCCGCTCCCGCGCAGTGTCGCCGGTGACGGACATGCTGCGGCGCAGCATGGAGAAGGCGAACGCGCCGCTCGCGCCCGACCGCCGCCGCGTCAGCCGCAGCCTGCTCACCGACATGAACATTGCACAGCTACAGGTAAGCCACTAATACTAGGAATGTACAAGTTCTGTGAGGATGGATGGTTCTTCCACATTCACTCAAAAACTATTGAAGGAAATTAGATAAGACTTTACAGTAGGATACTAGTAGTAGTTACTTCTACATTATAGTAACACAGGCCACAATTTATGTAAAGATTTTGTATAGTTCGACTACAATATAAGAATAAGTTTAAACGGGTGAAGTCGCATTTGAGTCAGTAATGAATAGATTATCAGTGTGTATTGGTCAGTTATTATAGTGCTACAGCTTGTGGTTGTAGACGCGACGGTTGTGGGTTTGGTTCCCGCTCGGATAAATGAATTGTTATTATTTTCTCGCTCTAGTAACGAGGCAAACTGCGGCGTTGAGTTTTACCAATAAACACGCAATATCTCGAAAATTGGCCGGCAAGTGGAGAACGGGGTGTCTTGACACTAAGTTCTCTCTGCCTACCTTGCTCTTTGCGACATACAACATGATGCTAAAAAACATGACATTTTATGTATTTGGTTAATAATGTAGAAAACTTAAGGACCTAATATAAAAAAAATGTTTTATGTTGACATGAAATGACTTAAGTTATCTCTGCCTACAAAATACACAAATTAACACCACAATTTTAATAATAAAATATATTAAGATACCTCACGTCTATAAATATATTATTTTAATTCAAAATTAATACAGAAATTTTCAAATTAAAATCAAATACTTATAATTATCACACATTCAGGTCGAATCCATGTTTTGCAGCTAAACAAGTACAACGTAAAATATTTAAAACATATTCATAGATTTGAAAGTAAGTCATAATTATAAATATGTAATTAAATCTTAAAGTCGCTCAATATATTAATAATAATATTAGAGGCCAGTCGTGGCGCATAGGTGGGGTTCGATCCCAACTCGAGGAGATGAAATATTTACTTAAATTTATATTTCAATTTTCTTCGCTTTGGTGTCGAGGCAAAGCGCGGCGTTGAGTTCTGCTACTCAACACGCAATGCCTCCAGAATTGGGCAGAAAGTGTGGAAAGGAGTGTCTTAACGATAGGTTCCCTATCCTGCTATGTGCGGGATACAGCGTGAATCTAATAATAATATGCATCATTATTATGATCCAAACTTGTTAGTACATATACGAGACGGCTATACCAAATTTCTTGATGATTTCATTCATCGTTCGATCATTGAAATGACTGCATTATTTGTATTAGTTTTATTATAAGATAATATTTTAAGAAATGTATAAGTAAGAGGTAGATATCAATTTTGATGAGGCCGTCGTGGGGCACAAGTTGAGATGTGGATTCGATCCCCACTCGAGGAAATGAATTATTATATATTAGCTAGCATCTACGGGTATTACTAGTTCAGGAAAAAAATCTGAAAACTATACATTTGTGGTTAAATCTAAAAAAAATTGTATTGAAGCCGCTAGTTCTAGTGAATTTCCAATTTTTGTACGAAACCCTCTCGGCGGGCCCGACTTGCGCTTGACCGGTTATTTTTGTACTGTGGCATACGTTACATTGCTGCAACTCCGTCCACACATACAGTTAATTATTTTATATTATCGTTAAATAATATAAATATGTCTTGCCGGATGCATAATTAAATATCAAACTAGTTTTTAAGGCTATACATATATACATTGTATATCTTATATACGTTACTATTCTTCCGTCTACGAATATAATAAGATTACTTTCGTATTGTAAACGATATATATATATCTATCTATCATAACGGTCCCATATGTGTATGGGGACCGTCCACTTTCTGCCGAATTCTGGGGGCATTGCGTGTTGAGTGGCAGAACTCAACGCC
>DWAN01006238.1:0-10610 GCA_018230445.1 Heliconius hewitsoni | reverse complement strand
TAGGAAATTTGTTATAAACTAGAGTGGGTGGTGTAAATAAACTTACATATCATATATATTTGAAAAATATATACTATTATAATATACTAATATATATAATAATACTATTTATAAAAGAGAGTTGTGCATAATGATGTCATTTCAGGGTGAATCATCCTTCAAATAATGATTTTTAACTAATTTTTTAAATATATTTAAAGATATTTAGCTTAGTAAAATACATACAATTAAATTATTCTTTATTTATTAAATATATATTTCTTATGCATTCTTGTGCATTAGATTGTATTTTAAAGTATATATTACTTGAAAAAAGCGAAATAAGAAATAAGATAAAGCGTACAACAAAACTAATACACTAAAGAAATATATTTAGATATTAACAATTACTAAACATTTTTAAAATTTATTATTAATTAGATTGAAAGAATGAAAACATAAGAATATATAATTTATTAAATAATTGTTGTTGGCGCGCTATTTAAATGGTTTCAAAGGAATAGCGGTAGGTAATATAAAGCATTTCATTGCAAAACTCTATAGTGTAGAGATAAATTAATTAACATTCCTTGTTCACAAGCTAAAAATAGCTCGCTAGAAGTATGCAAACTAAAATTCGAATTCAAATTTTCGTTTTTCGAAAGCTATTTTAGCTAAGTATTGTAGTAACACAAAGTAGTTTTTTTTCCACCCGTAGTTACAGGCTTGAACTCAATTTTGTAAAATTGCAATAGTAAGAGAAATAAGTATCATCTGCATTTTTTTTGCTTTAGTGACAAGTCCGCTAGAAGTATTTCGTTCCCTACAATTTCCAAATATTGCGTGTTGAGTGGCGAAATTCAACGCCGCGCTTTGTCTCGTTGTAAGAGCGGATAAATTGAAATAGCTCATTCCCCGAATGTACATAAATATATAATGATTTGTAATTATTAATATTATATTATTTGCTAATGTCAAAAATAACATATAAATTATTCTAATTGTATGTAACCTTATATGCAATGATTTTTTGTACGTTATCGGTACATGTCAAATTTGATCATAGTTCGCGTATTAAACGAAAGTGTCACGATTTTTGCCACTTCATTAATTCTATCGACGAGCTTTTAAAGTTTATAGATATCAATTATGGTAATTTTATACATAAGGGCAAAGAGAAGTCAACGCATTATCTACTACAAATTTTAATATTGTTTTTAATAACTTTTCAAAGAAAATGTTTTTAATGTACGCGAGTATAACTTATAATGACAGGATTATGATAACTTAACATGAATCTCTTGCAAGGACAAGTGTTCATTCCCATCTATTAATTAATAACAAGTTGCTTAAAAAAATATCGTGTAAGAAATTTCCAATTTTGTCAAGGTTTATTCATTCAATAATGGGAACGTATCTGTTCTTGGTCAGAATATTAAATCATCTTCTTATTTAAATGGAGTGTGGCAGAAATATTTGTAAACTGATGCTTATTATAATTTAGTTAAGTTTATAGGCGTTGTACGCTATGTACAATAGAAAAAACACTACACTATAGTATAAGAGAGAGCCAAAACATTTCAAACCACTTGCCTATTGCTGTGTTTTTTTTATAATAAGTGTATTGTATATTTTATCCCAATTTTTATATAAAAAATAAAAATTATTGACCGGTTATGTTCAAACAAAACAACATCTATTAATCTTAGTAGAACGGAATTTAATAACATTACAATAAGAGGGGAACAACGGAAACATAACTTTTCAAGTGTCTCTATGAATGCCTTCAGTAATAAATTAAGCGTCCCCCCCAAAAACATACTCTACAGGTTTCGCATGTTTTGAGAACGCCAATTTTTCCACGAATGTTAATACTGCTTAGTCATGAATAATATTATATTATTCATGACTAATCAGTATTAACATTCGTGTAGTAATTTATTTGTGTCTTTTTACTTTTACGTTGTATATAGCATTTTTCATATTGACAAGACACACTGACCGCCTAGTTTTTGATACATTGCGCGTTGAGACCGAGGAAATGAAAATAATTCCGACTGGGTATCCAAGTTACACCCGACGCGATTACAGCGCGTTGCTGTGCCGCTGCGCCACTACTTCTTCAAAAATAACTTTTTATTTTTTATTGTACTTATTATTCGTCAACTGCGATCGATAAGATAATATTTGAATTTGATTCTATTATTGAATCCATGCAGGAGTAATCCTAGACGCTATTGTGCAGGCTTTTCGGAATTTTTTTTATTAATGTATATTTTAAAAAAATATCAAAACAACATACAGTGTTTTATATTTCAACTGAAAAAATCTTATCTGCTTAAACACTTCATAAGTCATTATGTTACAATAAAAATATATAATTAATAAATAAATAATAATAATATAACGGGACAGATAATAAATAATATATGCATAAGTGTATGTGCGCCATCGAAGAGTGGGCGGGAGTAAGTGACCGTGTTCAATTATTATTATCTTTCGTCCGGTCTCTTCCTGTCTAAATAATCATGCTAAAGTGTCTTTCGCACAAATAACATTGCAGAGTGAACAATTTTGGTTCAATTTTACATGACTTTTATTACATAATACGATATCACTAGTATGTCCCATTTCGATAATTATTTTCAGTTTCCTTTAATTGTCACAGAACTAAGAAAAACGAAAAATAATTCTCTCGAATTTGATATGAATCGACAACCATCGAGTGCAACACGTCATATACAATAAACAGAGCACACAGAACACAGTGACACACCATACACATAAAATGAAATAGTTCCGTCTAAAAAGCGGAATCCTATTCCTAAGCGCTGAATGACAGCAATATCACAAAGGGAAATATGATTTTTTTTCACGAGCGCCGCCATGCGAGAACAACAATGGCGGGTGTCCCATTGGCGGGAAAAATGAAATATGGCCGCCACAGTGCTCGCTCCCTAGCGCCGGTAGACACCAGCTATTTTTACTCGTTAAAATTACTACCCGTAAATACAATTTTTTAGGCTGTAGCTAAGTCAAATGAAATGTTTTGTATTCTTTCTTTTTTTTACTTAATTATTTAATAAATAATGTTGTTTTTTTTTTAATATATATTATATTTAGATCTTTTATTTTATTTATTTGAAATATGCAATATTTGTATGTGTGTGTGGGTCGCGTCTTCTAATCGTAAATATGTTATGTTTTTAGATTCGATGAGAATATTTTCTCATTTGGCTCTGGTTCAGACGTGGCGTTGCGAATAAAATTTAAGCATCATCATTTTGCACGTTACGTGCATAAATTTTGGTGAAGAACGTAATGTACTAACAATGTATTCACTTTGCCTACTCCGCAGGCGGCCAGGGAATGAAATATTTCATATTTCTATTTCTTCGCGGCCTTAAGTTCTGCTACTGAACACATAATGTTGCCAGAATTGGGCAGAAAATGGGGAGCGGAGTGTCAACACTAGGCTCACTGTGCCTACCCTACTACATGCATGAAACTGAAAGAAAATTGTAAAAAGGGGAATTTTATGTCATAGTCGTTATGAAACATTAATAAAAAAAAATATGTTTACAAATCACAAAAAATATGCTAAGTTTATATTATGATGAATTTCATTATTTATAAATAGTATTAGAAATAATTTGATTGATTTTTATCTCAAGCACAAATAGGTTATAGCTATTTTACAATATAATACATAGGCCCTGTGGCGCAACGGATAACGCGTCTGACTACGGATCAGAAGATTCCAGGTTCGAATCCTGGCAGGGTCGTTAAAATATTATTATTTTTCTTTTTTCTTGCATATTCACAATATTTTTTTATTATGTAAATTAAAATAACATTTTAAACAAAAATGTTACACATATTTATTCAATATAGCTGTTGTGTATATTTTGCCGTTATATAAATTCAAATCATATGGTAACACAGATAAAAAACACATTAATAAGCTTTCGCTGTAACAGGCACTTCGATAAAGGCACTGTGCGGTACAATTGTAAGATTAAAAATGTTTCAAAGTGTTAAAATACATTACCTATATTGTAAAGATTTATAATTCCATTGTTCTACAGTCAAATATCCTACCTACTAAATATAACCTTTACCTACTAAATATAGAGTAATAGAAAAAATAAAATATTTAATATGATGCCAATTCATCTGTAAATGTATTTTGCTTGCAAGATATTATAAATTTTAATTTAAAACAGGATTAAAAAGCCTATCTTACCTTTGTGTAGCGACTAAAATACTTGCGTTAAGTCCAAGGGATTACTTGATCAAAGCTTGAACCGCTTATATTTGGCTTAGGATTTAGGTACCCTCAAACTTCTAAACTGAATGTCATCTGAGGTCAATCTGAAGTTTATTTTACATTATACAAATATGTAGTCTAAAGTGGGTAAGTAACAGTTTGTCAACATAATTACAATGAAATTTATCAAAAAAGGTTAAACTGATAAACTTTTTTTTTTTTAAATTATCGTTAAAAGCTACGTTTGCAGATCTTTACGATTCGAAATCATATGTTTGGAAACTAGTAAGCGATTAGATAAGAAGCGCTATGTGTGTTTAATATTGTACTAAACGGTGATGGATCACGCTATTTTCTCCTTATCCTTTTTCGAATTTATGTGTTGTTCCCAGTTTTAATACGGAATGCGTAGAATAAGATAGTAATAAAATACCGAAGCAATTTGTTAAAACGTAGATCGTTTCACATTTTAAAGTAGTCCAGTAAAGTATAACGTGACTGAATTTATCAAAAGCTTAAACAATTAAGTTAAATGGCAACTATGAAAGGAAAGTGACCTACTTTAACGCGCTATGAAAAACTTCTCACTCTATTTTGGTCTTCATTTCGTTTCTGTTATATACAAACCCCGGATTTCACTCGGATGCATTATATTGCATTGTAGAATTGACTTGTACCATAAATTGAGTGATGAATGGCTATTTTCTTTTATATCCATGCAGTAGTTTTTAAGTAACAATAAAATATACATTCATGAATTATCTAAACTACTATCTGTGTTATAATGTGCTAAATATTGTTTTATAAAATAAAAATAAATCTAAAAAGAAACAACTTTACTGCAATATTTTAAAATATGTTTTAATATATTTTTTTATTTCAATTTTTCGCTAACACATGTTTTGTTTGTTTCAGATAAACCTACGATTAATCCTCGTTTCCGGCAAAACAAAGGAGTTCGTGTTTAGTCCGGTGGACTCGGCCGGCGACATAGCAGTTCACGTTTACGACAACTGGCCTGAAGGTACATACAAACAATACATTGTCTATCGCGGGGTAATCCCTGAGTTTTAATTGACTAAAAATACTGCTGTTACAATTTGGTGGATATGCTAGGCTCTCTGAATTCTATCTGAAGTGCTTGTTTTACTATTCATTATTTTACCTATAGGTATTTAATATAAAAATAAAATTTTGGCCTTATCAAATGCTGCGTTTAATCTGATCAACAAACAATGTATATTTCTAGTTAGAATTAATAATAATATTTCCGTGACGGAGATCTTATTCCTAAATTATTAATCTTCAGCGCAAAGAAGGCGTCAATTTAGTTATATTATACAAATAATAAAGAGACGTTGTGGCCCAGGGGCACAAAGAAGTAACGCGACGGCTGTGGGTTCGATCCCCACTCGTGAAAATGAAATATTTATTAAAAAAATTTAATATTTCCATTTCTTCGCTGTGGTGTCGAGTTAAAGCGCGACTTTGAGTTCCGCCACTCAACACGCAATGCCTCCAAAATTCGGTGGAAAACGGGGAACGTTTTAACTTCTTAACTCTAGGTTACTAGAATAGGTGCATAGGATACAACGTAAAACTGATTTTTTTATATATAAATAAATCTGTATGAAAGAAAAGAATGAGAATTTATATTACTACTAAAAATTGCTAATATCCATACTATAATTCTTATGTGCCATTATCACAATGCCATTGAATATATGGACACCGTGTTCAATCGAGCATAGCCGCCGTGAAAGTCACCGCAACGACGCCCTTAGCCGACGCGGCACAATGGCGTTTTTTTTGAAACGGTAATAGGAGGTCCAATGGTGCGTTTTAATATTCCGCTTAAAAGAATGAGTCGAACCGCACTAATGGCCCACAAAATAATTTATATCCCCGTTCATTATTAAAGAAGTTATATCTCATTTTGTAGCAATTTTTCACGATAAACTCGACAATCATTAGGACAGGCGAACGTTTGGCACTGTAATTATCTGCATTTTGTTTATTTGGAGTTGCCGCATTGAACTTTGTCTAGACGGGTTTAGTGGGATTACTATGTCGTCATATAGGACACATAGAACACTTTTTGAATAATTTGTTTGTCCTTTGAGACAAACGAATTCTTACTAGAATCGGCACTAGAACAATGCCTAATTGGATTATTTCACTATTCCGCATACTGTTGCAATTCTGTGTAACTCAGTTGTTTACACAACTTATATTATACTGTTCGTAGTCACGTGTACGTAAGCGCTTGAAGTTTTCAGATGCCACGGGACAATAGACTCGTGCGACGCCTTAAGCTGTAGGTCGATGAGAACTGGTGACACACTTCTTGTTGTTTCTTTTGTAATTAAGCGGCGACTCGAGAGACCTTTTGCCAATTAATCATACCTTCAAATTTAAATTAATACTTGACATGATAAATGATTTAATATAATGTTATGTTTTTTTGGACTGCTTGCAAACTTGGTATAAATATGTCTTTTTATCGTATTTTTTATGAGCTTATGGGTTACTTAAATTTCTTATATAGTAATAAAAACTATTACCATTAAATACAATATATAATTTTCATAATATTTTAAATTTCTGCTTATTAAGTATGTATATATAAAATATTTCGCCTTCATATAACTTTACTATTATTAGTCTAGGCGTCAGATAGAGATAAATCATGAATATTCTCTTAACTGAAACATTATAGACTTCAAGGATTCTGGAGTTTGGAATAATTAAGGACCGACCCGAATAAAGTTTAACTTTTGTAATGTAATAGGACTAATAAAGATAATCTACCCGAATGGCGTTGGAAGCTTTACTTCAAAATTTGACCTAGTTCTAAACTCACAAAGATTCATCCGTAGATAAATTAAAAGCTACCGAGGACCGGATATGGCCGATGCCGGTGCACGGAACCGTCTTTGTAACGTTTGAATGGACCACTCAATGGAGGATTTCCATTTCGGAGTCAATACTGAACGTCTTTTCTTACATCGTTTTGCACAAGTTAAACTTGGGCTTAATGGAATTGAATTATCTATAGCATGAAGAAGAATAATTTTCTAAATTATTTATTTTTGAGTTGCAATGATATGTTTATGGTGTATTACGCAACTCTCTTTAACAACGTCGAACAATGATTTCTATAGCTAATTTAATGATTTACTTAATTAATTAAAAGAAATTCGCAACTATGGACTTTTGAAAACTGAATAAACATATCAAATACATCAGTATACTCTTGTATAGGAGTATGACACACAATAATCACGCCAAGACTTTGCCTACTTACGAAATACATATATTATTCAATTATATCATATACTAATGCTTTTTTATTTTACCCCGTGAATTTCGTCACTTTAAACTAACAAATACGAATATGCAGACAATAATTTGAGCAATTTCAGCCTGGACATGCGCTTGAACGGATTTATATTCCAATTATTCATTTCACCTTGAGATAGTGTCCAACGGCGAGGTACTCTTTGAAATAAATCTATTTTGAATCTACTAAGTCGATATTAGCTTCACGCTGTAACGTGCACATAGCAGTGCAGGCAGAGGGGACCTGGGAATCTAGTGTTAAGACACTCCATTCAGATTAAAACTCCATTCACTTACGTTCCGTACTTTCCGCCGAATTATGAAGACATTGCGTGTTGAGTGGCGGAACTCAACGCCGCGCTTTGGGTCGTTTCCAGAGTAAGGAAATGATTATATTGAATATTTAATTTCCTCAAGTGGGAATCTAATCCACAACATAAATATGTTGCATAGTTGATCTCCAAAAAATGTTTAATTAAGAAGTTTAGGATATACAATGCATAAAAAATAAGATGTTTCTAGTGCATTTCAGCGTCCTTTAGGGCTGAGGTGTGTTTAAATATTTTTTGGGATTTACTTTCGTCGAGTGTTTGTATTTGCCGATAAAGTATAAAATGATCTACATAGTCCTCTAAAGTGGCACTCAAATGCATCCTGCTCGTTAGTGAGAGGGATCCATCGGCCCTTCAGCCTCCAGAACACTTAAGACACTCAATGTGTCCTTCGAAGTTTAATGCGGGCGGATACATCGTCTAGTGTCACGTTTCTTAGACTAAAAATCTATTTAACGCACACAGCATTGTATCTTTATTTATTACTCAAAGAATCATGTGTCAAGCCGTAAGTTAGCAAAAGTGTAAATTTATCATTTTCAAGATGTTTTCAATTTGTTATATTGTTTTTATTTTGCGGGGAGAGCACAGAAAATTTTGGAACAATTTGTCTCCCACTTTTCCTCTGTATATTTTATACCTACATACATCGCGTCACGATGATCGCTTATAAATGTTATTCAAGAAAGGAACTCAACGTGTAGCTCAACCTACTTTAGTGTACGGTTTTGTTAAAAGACCTTATCCGAAACTTTGCAGCCTATTAAGCTAAGTATAAACGTTTGTGCAATGCAAAGTTAGCAATTACTGAACATCTCGAGCGGAATGCTGATAGCGGGCAAAGAAAAGAAATGCAAAGGAAAGTAGAAATTAAGCTTATAATAGCATCGTCTATAAAATGTCAAAGTTTTAAATTCCTTTATTGTACTAGCATTAAAATTAACAAGGCATGGGCGGTTATTAATTATTACATATAACGATCTCCATGAAGATACTTTCGTCGTACCCCCTGCTACTGATACCTATACCATATGGATATAAGTATTATGGATATTCGATTAGAATAAAACGCTACCGTGCGCTTCAATTACATTTGTATATTATTACTAAAACAACTATAAAATAGATTATAAGCAGGAGGAGAAATTGTTATATATCTTAAATAATTCCAAATAGTATCATTAAATACTCTGAATATAAATAAATAAATTCTTAAATGTGCATCTACGCAAACTTGCTTTTGATAAAGAACTAAAGGCACGAATCACTCGAGGGAATAGGCTAATGCGGATCGAGGCCACAGCACCGATTTGTCCCGCAAATAAAGGACATTGTCAGATAGAAATCATGTCATGAGTAGGGCTGACTACCTATATTACAAATAAATGTTATAATCTTATGTAGGTTGTGATATATTGTGTAGGTTGTATGCGTATCCGAGTGAGATCTTTTGTTTAGGATTCAATTCTCAAACAGAATTGGAAGATTTATACAAAATATAAAGATTTCTCTCTTAATTAGACGCCCTTTATTAGAGTAGTTGATGCAAAATATATATACCTTACCAAATTATTCTTATACCGGAGTACCAATAAACCAATCAGTCCTTCAAAATAAAAAAACATCAAAAGAAATGCATTCTCCTTCTTTTCCCCTGACATTATCGGTAATGTATTACGAGATCAAATCTTCCCTTTGCTCTTTGATTTCCAATTTTGAGTACGCCCTGATTGCCGACGTGGCTGTTACATCTCTATGCTAATTTTGTCTTTGTTCCAAACAGTCGCCACTTTTAAATCTTGTAGTTTGTTCAGATATTTCATCTCCTTCTTATATATATTTCATCTTCTTCATTAGTAAAATAAGATTTTTAAACTAATTTATTTCAAAACGATTGCCTTGACCTTGATTTTTTTATTTAAGTACCTAAAGTTGAGACCTCTTAAGAAATATGACTGATTTTAATTGAAATAAAAATTTAAAAGTAACTTGCCGATGCCTAGGACGTCCCGAACAATTTAGCACTTCGCATGTTTTTCCCCTGTGTTGTTCACGCTACGCCCACGACTGCACAAAATAGAACAATTAAGTGATCAGTAGTCGGCCTCGCCGCGGTTGCCTCAGGTCAGTAACCCGCTGCCGCTCGTAGAAATGCACTGTGCCTACATAATGTGTTGTATGGAGATGTGATGGAACTTTAATTGACTTCGACGAAACATCTTTTGTTTTGTTGTACTCTAATAGAATCTGGCAATTGATAGAAATAGGCAGTTCGTTGAAATATTTTTTCTTTGTGTGCACTGTCATAGTTATACAATACAATATACTTTATTGCATATAAAATTTACACAAATTATATACAAAACAAGTGACAAACCACATGTACAATAAGGCGGCCTTATCGCTTAAAGTGATCTCTTTCAGGCAAACTTTGGTTGTTGGAGTTGTATAAAAAAAAATGGTGGATGGTGCATTAATAAATTATATATCAGTTTCACACTGTATCCCGCACACAGCAATATAGAACTAGGTAGGGAACTAAGGTAGGGAAGCTAGTGTTAAGACACTCCGTTCCCCACCATTATACATTAAATTATAGGATAAGTAATTTAATAGTCATAAATAATGCAAAGAAATAAATAAATCAGCTTCACGCTGTATCCCGCACACAGCAGGGTAGGCAGAGG
>DWAN01006237.1:0-10611 GCA_018230445.1 Heliconius hewitsoni | reverse complement strand
CAGGAGGCGCGGGTTCGAGTCCCGCTACGTTCAAATTTTTATACGTTTTCTAAAGAAGTATTCAAGTTTTTAATAAATTCAGTAATGTTAGTTCGAAGGCATCGACAGTGTACTGTTTCAACAGAATAGACCTACCTGCCACAGCCCACATGTCCGCATATGAGGCATATCCACAGCGAGCCCGCCTCCAGCCCCTCCGCCGCGCCCGCGCCCTCCAGCCACAGCGCGCCGCCCTCACCGCACTCGCCCTCCCCCTCCCTCTCACAGTCGCCCTCTCTCACACCGCCGCCCTCTCCTTCGCCCTCTGTACGTAAATGTGAGAAAGAGTCATATACTATAGCAATTGCATTAGTAGTAATGATTACACACCAAGCAGTAACGAATCAACGGGCACCGTCGTCGCAGGCGGCGCAGCGCGCGCGCGCGCGCGGCTCGGGCGTCTGCGCGGCGCGGCACACGGGGCAGCGCGCGTCGCGCCAGCGCACCAGGCACTCCGCGTGGAACGCGTGCGCGCACTGCACGCTCAGCACGCCCGCCACGCTCTCGTCCATGCGCTCTGTGCCAGATTGTAATAGACGTAAATGGGGATAGATCATTCTTTATTCTATTTAACCATTATAAGCTTAGTATTTTTTTTCTTAATATAATAAGACAATAAACTTTTAACATTCATTAGCTTCTCTAGTGAGCACGATCTAAAATACCCTTACCCAAGCAAACAGGGCAAGTGGGTAGTTCGGTATGGGACGCCGGCGGCCCACCGTGCCTCGCCCACTCCACTCTCGACACCCACGCCATGTGGCATAGCGCGTTGGGCTCCAAACTACTGTACGGCACACCGGAGAACGCAGAGTGGAATTCCTGAGCCGCTTTGAATGTACGGAAACTGTGGAAATATGTGTAATAGTACGAATAGAGTACGACAGAAACTCGGACATTAATGTATTTACTGTTTACATATTTACATTTACACGGATTTTTTTGTATCTCTGTAGTATCGATTTGTAAATATATATATGAAAATGTGTTTAAGCTGTTTACATGCGAATTGTGCACGGTGTATTGGAAATGTTAAAACTGTTCGAAAATTTTTTAACTACACTAGACACTTGGACAACGTGACACTAATTATAGTGGCAAACTAAAATTTCCAATTACAGACACTCAATGTACCATGTGCAAAGTCGTCGTTGTCGTATTTATAATTTAGTATGTGGCAACCCTAAAGATAATTCGCTCGAAAATCAAACAATAAAAAGTGAGAAAAATCCTTAAATCATAACAGTACACACACATCTACAGCTAGCCTCAGGGCAGTCACTACAAGGCATTAGTGTGGGGTGGAACAACAAAATGACATATTTTAGACTCTGTGTTGTCAGGGCAAGAAGATTTACAGTCAGTTGCTATCCTTTTTGTGCAAAAGTAAGCATCTTATTTTTTTGGTTGTATAAAATAATAGTAAATGGAAGTAATGGGATTTATTATTAAATATTTTTTTCTATCCACATAAAACTCAATAATTATTGATTTTTAATATTAATTAAGGTAATTTTATCTCACCACTATAATTACTTACGTCAATAATGCCATATAGTGATCTGGGGACCCATCCCTCAGAACCCTGACATGTGAAATGTCATCTTGACAAGCCGCTGCAAACGCCAGGAGATCTGCTGCACCTAAAGCCCCAGGAACTGATAGGAGGCATAGTGTTTTAGCATCTTCTGTTTCTTTTAATTCACTGAAAAATTAAATTGACATTGAAAGATATTATCTATGATAGATGTTCTATGTGGCTCCCTAGTAAGGATAAATCATGAAGCCAGATAAAAAGATTAAAAGTTAAGCTAAAATAAAGAATTATTTTTTTTTTTAATGAGAGTCAAATTTTCCCCGTGTCATAACTAGGTGAATTTGTAAGATTGTAGACTAATGTGATAAAATATAAAATTTTAACCCAAAAATTATTGCATTTAAACAGTAATTCTGAAATTATTTTCATTTGAATTTGATTTGAATCCACAACCAGTCGATTTTACTCTTAGTGCTCCTGTGCCATCACTGGCATTATGGATCTTAGATGATTAGATATTATTTTTAGAAATAGGATATCATAACATTTATAACTTCTCCCCACTCCTAGTAGCACATAGTCACAATATATATAACAGAGAAGGCAGAATGAACATCCTGTATTAATACTAACTTCTCCCTACCTCAATAAGATACATTTTTATGTATCTTCTTCTTCTTTCTATAATAAATTTTTATTTATTATCTGATATATTTTTTCTATTTCATTATTTTTTTCTTAAGCACCTGGCCAGGTAAAATACCGTTTTGGAGTATCTAACGAACGATATATGAAATAATTGAGAAAGAATAATTATATTCTAAAAAATCAATGCTTACTTTTCTTTATATATATGTAAAATTCCTTTTGTTACTTCCACTAGTGGATTTCCACAGAAGAAGCTGATGGTTTCCCGTTCCTCAGATATTCGGTCAGGGGGGGACCTCCGAGAACTCGTGGGTAGGATACCAGTTTCTGAGGTAGGTCCTGTGAGGACACTTGCATATGTCTCCACTGTGATTGTCTTAGATTCGCGGGCACCTCGATCCTTTTTCTTTTGTTCTTTAGCTTGTTCTGGATTAAAAGTTAACAGATTTATTAACATTTTTAATTAAAAATAGAGAAAATAGCATATACATGACTGTTCGAAATTTATGAGGGTACACAAAGAATATTAGTAATATCGAAAACTATTTGAATATTTTACCTATTTCTGCTGCATTATCACCCATTTCGGGCAATTCTTCGTCGACTTCTATCCGTAACACGCAAAGAGATACAGACATTTACAAAAACAAACTAAAAAATCACAACAAAGGAACAGCTGTCAGTGCACAAGACTTATCTTATGTAAATCTCAAGAATTTATTATTACTATTATACTTTTAATTGAATGCTGCACTATTTTAAATAATTTATAACACAAGTAATTTACATAAAGAAGATCAAAATTCTTATATTAAATACAAAATAACTTGAAATACTATTTGATAGAGACGCTGCTAAGTGTTTACACTTCACAATTAGTCAAAACTTCAATAGTTAATGATAAAATTTAAAACCATATTTATTTCACGAGAACCTCTATTTCAGAATATCTTTCCAATTTTGTAGGGTAATACTACATGACAACTTGCTTTCGTGTAAAAAAATAACAATTTGGAAAATATACAAAATAGAATTATACGATATTTTTAAAGATTGTATAGAATATAAAAAAATATAAAAGATTTAGTTAGTTTTTATTTTATTTGATAAAAAATGACATATTAGAAATTAAATAATTTTGTTATTATAATGTAACTATAAATTGTTATTACTGTAAGCGTATCCGACTATAACTTGAAGGAATGTTGTGGATACTGGATTCCAGTAGAAAAAAAATAAAAATATTCAATATGGCGAAAGATCATACGACGTGAGCTGTCAGCTGTAATATTTTTTGTTTCTTTGTGTTTATTACGCCTAAAAATGTTATGATCTTTGATAATAGGCGAATATGGGTGCAAAAGATTCAAAACCTAGTTTTATATCTTACGAGGATGCAGCCAAACGAGGTGCGCGGTGTTTTTGAGTGTAAGTGCGTTGTAAATCGCGAAGAATATTGTCAAAAGTGTATTTAATTTGCAGTGTCTGATAGTGAGTTGAGGCGTATACGTGAGGCGTTCAAGAGATGCGCCGGAGCGAACGGCTCGACCTTGAGCTTGGACGCGTTCATCCATGAAGTGCTGTGCGATGGAGTTCCGACCGAGGTGGCGGAGTGGCTGTACCAGGCCTGTGGTGGCACCAAACGCGGTATTACATTCAAGGACCTGCTCTGCGGAGTGGTTGTTCTTACTAAGGGCAATATTGAAGAAAAAATAAAGTGAGATACATTTGATTTTAATATCAAAGCATATTATTAATAAAATATACCCTCTTTTTTAATAATATTTCAAGTTGATTATAATTATAAATGGAAATATAATTCGTAGCTTATATATTATGCTAAACATATTAATTATTAAATAGAACCAAAAATATAACTCTATTAATATTTTTTTATAGATTTCTCTGGACACTCTATGTGAATAATCAAAATGAAAATGGCACATACATATACAAACGTGACTTCGCCAAAGCTTTGCAATTGGAAAACACCTCCCTACCTATATCTGAGTCTTATCGTACCATAGAAATACTTACTAGTTTGTTTGGGAATGGTGAAAAAGTCACATTTGACCAGTTCAGGTCTTGGCTTCTGATACACAAAGATGCTACGGTGCTATCAAAATGGCTTCTTTTTGATAGAAGTAATAATATCCAAGATTTGGAGACACCTACATTTTATCAGAGCTTGGCTGGTGTTACACATCTAGAGGAAAGGGTGAGTTTATCACTTTTTTTTCTTATTATTTTAAACATATGAATGGAAAAATGAGCCAATTCAATAATAATGGTATATACTAATAAGATTCTTAAAGAAAAAATAATCTAATATTATTTTTATAAATTACAATTATTAGTAATCAAATTTCATAAAATATATTTAAAGTGTTATTTCACACTAAGAACAGAAAAATATTCATAGTAAACCTTTTGACATAGTGGGAATGAAACCCATGCCTCTTTGTAACCATCCAAACACTGACCACTAAGCCATACACTATTCAAGCCATGTAGAAATTCTTATACTCTTGTTATAACTGTTTTATGTTGTTAAGGTATCTATAAAACTAAATATTAAACTAAAATATTTTAACAAATAAATATTACTACAATGATATGGACATTATAGGTAATTATTAAATATGCAATATAATTACCTAACATAATATCTACATGTTATCTCTGCCTTATCTTTATGTTTGTTTATATGCCAATAACCTCAAAATAAAAGACTGTTTCAATACATTAATCACATATTTAAATGTTGTTGTTCTTTTTTATGAAGTTTTAATTTTGTGTTGTGGTTTTATTATGTAATACCGCAAATATGATATGAAATTCAGTCAATCTGGGTAACTTTGACTGATACAAGCAATATTTTATATCTTAAAATAATATAGGAAGATAGTTGTAATTATTCTTCTTATTAATCTAGGTGATATTAGTTCATGTTTTTATTAAATGATTGATGTAATTGTAAGACCTTGAGTATTAACTAAACAGTAGTCCTAGGTCAATGTTAAACGAAGAATCAAAGATTGACTGCACTGTTCCTTTATATTTTATTCTATTGTTTTTTTTTAATATTTTTAATTTATGATTGTTTATGGTCATTAATTTCCTATCAAGATTATTTTGAATCTTAACATTTTCTTTGTATGGTATACAAAAACGACGATGACTTTATTATTTGAGAATTTTCTATTGAGGCCAATCGCGGTACAGCGGCACACGCGTGCGATTTTAAACGCGACAGTTTATAGATTCGATTCCAATTCAAACTAATCAAATGGCAATATTTAATTTCCATTTTCTCACTCTGAAAATGAGACAAAGCGCGAAGTTGACCGCCACTCTATACAATGCCATGTCTCCAGAATTCGGCGGGAAAATGGGGAACTAAGTGTAACTTAACACTAGGATTTCCAGGTTTCCTCTGCCTACTACCGTTAAATAAGAAAAATATGTAGAATTTTATTTGGACCTACAACCACCGAATTCAAGATGTCTTAACTAATATTAAAATAACATGTTATTTATTTATAAAAGTAATAAAACGGCTAACAACATTAATTATTAAAGGACCTTTTGTTTCATATAATTCAGAACAGTAATTTATCTATGTAGATCAATTATTATTGAACGCAAATCGACAGTTAGCGCGACTTTATCGATCGCCGGCCCCCCGTCGCTGTAGGGACTCCAAGTTGAATGTATGGAAATAAATTCGTTGAAGAACAATTTTTTTTTTATCGTTATTTACATTAGTTGCTGAAGCCAGCGGTGGCGCAGAGGGTAGAAACGCGACAGGTTGTGGGTTCAATTCTCACTCGGGGAAATGGAATATTTAATGTTTTCATTTCTTCGCTCTGGTGACAAGATAAAGCTCGGCGTTTACTTCCGCAAAGTGGGGAGCGGAGTATCTTTACACTAGGCTCCCTAAAAAAACGTAATTTTTTTAACTTGTTATATTTTTTGCTTTTGTTGTGAGATTCTAGTTTCACTTTTGTTCATCTCTTCTTAAGAATTTAAATTCAGAGAGGGTTCCGTCATTATTCATTATACTTCTCTTTCCTCCTAACTCTCCACATTTCGTCCTAATTTATATCAAAAATAAAATCAGCTTCACGCTGTATTCCGCACACAGCAGGTTAGTCAGGGGGAACCTAGTGTTAAGACACTCTGTTCCCCACTTTCCGCCGAATTACGGAGGCATTGTGTGTTGAGTGGCGGAACTCAACGCCACCTAATTTATACTAACTATGTATTAATACTTCTCAAAAGCTTTAAACATAGAATTTGACAATTACATAATATTATGAAACATTTTCATGTTGTAAACATTGTATCTGCGGTTTTAAAGTACAGAACCTTATTTACACGCTACTGGGGTACTGTGTTATTTTAGTTCGCGTAACGTACAAACCTTATATAAATATTTTTTATGTATATATTTTTGTTTGATACCCGCTATCTCATAAGGAAATATGTTATTAATCGAGTATATACTGATATTTTTATAATAGTCTCGAATTTCTTGCACGATTCGATTTACAAGTTTGGTAGTAACTTTAGTAAACCGGTGGTGAATTATGTGACCTTTAAAATAAAATTTACAATTTTAAAAACCTCTCGATCATGAATATCACTACCTAACACACCTCTCATCTTGACAAAGAGCTTGTAGCTCTCAAAGAACTAATCCGATTTTCATATGTTTTCGATTTAAAAAAAAAAAGCATTTAAATCCGTTTTTTAATTGCCACGGACAGACACATATAGACCTCGTAACTCATAACACCTCGTAGGAGCGTCGGCGTTCAAATGAAGCATATAAGTTCTTATTTGTAATAAACTTCAATGCTGATACAGATTCCCACTCTATCGAATTGAACCCAGAACTATATTGTTATTTAGTTTAGATATTTTACAAGAACTTAACAAAAGTAGAACTTATGTTTATATACTGAGGCCATTCGTGGCGCAGGGGCACAAAATGTGACAAACCGAATGTATAAAACCGCCTGTTTATAGGTTCGATCCCCACTTGAGGAAATGAAATGTTTCATTTCAGGCAAAGCGCGGTGTTGAGTTCCGCCACTCAACATGCAATGCCTACAGAACGGCGGATAAATGGCGTGGGGGGGGGGTGAATATTTTCAAAAAAACTGCTACGCTATAAATTCATCGTGAAGTCAAAAAAAAATCAATATAATACGTGTCATAACTGTAGTTGAATAAAGAAATAAACAGATAGGTAGTTAATAAGAAAAAAACAGTAAATGTTAGTAATCTTTGTGAATTTACTATGAATAAAACTACTTTCAATTTCCTTTTGTTAGTATTGATTGCTCCATTTTAATAGCGCTGCCATCACGCGGTGAGTTGGGATTTTTTTTATGACACAATAGTTTAACAGGAAAATGGCTGGTTGGTGGTTTCTGAATGTACTGACTCGACTGACTGACTGACTGACTGACTGCAAATAGTTACGTGAAAATACTTTAAATAAAATTGTGTGTTCAAAAATAGTGAAGTTTTAAATGATATCGAAAATTACTTAAATAGAAAATTCGACAGTTATTTTTATTATTTTTTAAATGACAAAGAAAAATTTGTGAAGTCACTTCGTTCTCAATTTTCGGAACGTTCGAAAGAATCTGAATGTTAAATATGAAAGTTATTTGCTTTACTAGCATATTTTATAGCATATGAAAAAAAAAGAGTTTTTTGTAGCTTCACGCATTATCCTGCACATAGCAAGGTGAGCAGAGGGACCCTGAGAACCTAGTGTTAAGATACACTGTTCTGTTTTATTTTCGAATCGAGTGGGATTGGAACCCACAATCGACGACGCGTTTGCAGTCGCATGCTTGTACCCACGGCTGGCCTCATACAACATAAAAATATTGTTCAAGTCTGTTCTGGATTATATATTTTTTTGGCGTCACGATGATCCTACACATAGCAGAACCTAGAGTTTAGACACTAAGTTCCTTATTTTCCGAAGAATTCTGGAGGCTTTGCGGAACTCAACGCCGCGCTTTGCCTCGACACCGGAGCGAAGAAATGAAAATATTAAATATTTCATTTCCTCGAATGGGAATCCAACCTACAACCTGTCGCGTTTACGTCACACTTTGTCTCTTCGGCCTCGAAATATAAATTACACATTTCTCTGCAATGTAAATTATTATTTGATTTAACCTAAAACTTTTAAAAATATTAAAATAATGACGTGTATGTATGTTGTGGAGGTTACATCACAGTCTAGATGTAAAAAAAAAGTATGTATGTACAAAATACACTTTCAAAGTAATGACAAATGATGACGGAATTGAAAACAAAAGAATTAATCACTTCCCCGTTTACCTTTATTCGTCATTTTAATGTATTCAAAGGGAAAATGTATTAAATTGCTTTTAGTACAGACGAACAGCATTAAATTTAAGTTGTAATTATGACATTATTATTTCATTTAACAGTAGGTATATACAGATTTTGTTCACATTAGATTTCTTTTTTATCTTCACATAGCAGGGTAGGCAGAGGGAACTTGGGAACCTAATGCTAAGATACACCCATTAATACATTTCGTTCTCCACTTTCCGTTGAATTCTACTTAAGTCTACGCCGCGCTTTGCCTCGTTACCAGAGGGAGGAAATGAAATCAAATCGAGTTAGCTTCATGCTGTATCAATATTCCCATTCGAAGAAATGAAATAATTTTTATAAATATAAATTTCATTTCCTCGAATGGCGATAGAATCCACAACCAGTCACGTTTACAGTCACACTTTGTGCCCCTGCGCCACGACTGCTCTCACAGAGAAGAGTTACAAATTAATTACGCAAATTGCGGCGTTGAGTTCCGTCATCCAACAAAATGCCAAAAAGTACGAGAAATTATCAAAATAGAATGTCATCATATAAAATCATGATATCATACAAGCAATCACTCGTTAAATACATGTAACTACCAACGTTGTTAGATAACGCACTCACTCACTACTGTACGGAATGGACGGAAACAGGAAAATTTTCTACCATTAATCTTTATTGTAAACTTTCCTCGCGTACATTTGATTGTTTGTTTGTTTGTTCCACCGTCTGCGTATGACGTATGCTGCCCCAATTTATATTTATTAATAATTTGATTGAGTTCAGCCTTTCAATGAATATGTAATAATATTATTATTAAAAGTTATTCCAGTCCAGGAGGCCAGTCGTGGCGCAGCGTCACGAAGTGTGAATGTAAAACTGACTGGTTGTGGGTTCGATCCCCACTCGAGGAGATGAAATATTTACTTAAATGTATATATCCATTTTTTCGCTGTGGAGCCGAGGCAAAGCGCAGTGTTGAGTTCTGCTACTGAACACGCAATGCCTCCAGGATTCGGCAGAAAATGGGAAACGCAGTGTCTTAACACTAGGTTCCTTCTGCCTACCCTGCTGTACGCGAGATACAGCGTGAAGCTGATTTGATTTGATTTAATTTTGTTTTCATATCAAAAGTTTTGAATATGAATTTGAATATGAAATACTATCTGGTCGTGGGTTCGTTTACCACTCCCCGTTGTCCTGTCTCTACTTGCTATACAAAGCGATTTAGGTTAAGGATAATAACGCGATATAAATAAGTGCATTAGATAAAAACAAATTGATATCTCATTTGCTTATCTTGTGCGTAATCAGCTTAAAGAACGAGATGCTTAGCTGTATGATAATAAAGTATTAAAAACAAGCTTTTTACCTGCAGCTTCGGCCTCATGGTCAAATGCAATCAATTTAGGATTCTACCCCCTAATTTTTAACCCAAAATTAAATATCCTGAGATGGACAGGGATGGTTCATTTTCATAGATTATTTCTCTCGGGGACTGGTGGTGCTTGAGATTAGGGCGTTCCAAACAAACTCTTCAGATGGCATTCTCCGCTATGCTCTTAACTCTGCAATCGATTATGAAATGACGTTTTAATTCATATATTATTATGTAGGAATGAAAACGGCATCTCAAGATCGCTCTCACGACCGATCTCAGACTTAAAAGCGGCTTATAAACACAAACGGTATATAAATACATTTCCACATTTTTGTATATGAAATAATATACAATTTATAAATCCGTGTTCATAGTAGGTACTTGAACACGTTTTAATATTATTATTTGCCTACTTTTAAGCGTTCTGTTAGTAATTCTTATGAATTACTCACTGGTTTTTGTTTTCATTGTGTGTATGTGAAATGCAAATAATTACATGAAAACGAATGGATTATACCTATCAGCTTCACGCTGCATCCCGCACATAGAAGGGTAGGCAGAGGGAACCTAGTGTTCCCCACTTTCTGCCGAATTCTGGAGGCATTGCGTGTTGAGTGGCAGAACT
>DWAN01006236.1:0-10611 GCA_018230445.1 Heliconius hewitsoni | reverse complement strand
TATAACAAGTGGTGGCTCGAGGATCCGGGGTCGCGTACCCGTATGCCCAAGAACAAATATCGGAGAGATATTAGTCAGGGCACCCTCTGGATGTATGTAGTCCAGTGTCATAAGTAAAGAAAAACTTGCAAAAAAACCTAAGCAATTTATGAACCTCGAAATATTTTAATTTATACGTTTATATAACGTACATTTATATAACGAGATATTTTATTATCCCTTGCGGATGTGTAGAACATGTGATACATTACTAAAACTACTTTTTCTTTATTTATTTTAAAATATGCATTAGTTATTTTAGTTGACACATTTGCAAATATTTAATAAACATAATAATATAAGGACGGCAAAAAATAAAAATAACCTTAAATTCAAATACCAGAGGCCAGTCGCGCAGGGATACAAGTGTAAGTGACGACGATTACTACTTGTGGGGTCAATCTCCGCTCGTGGAAACGAAATATTTATTTTTTCATTTCTTCGCTCTGGTGTCGAGGCTAAGCGTGGCGTTACGTTCCGCCACTCAACACACTATGCTTCCAGAATTCGATGAAAAATTGAGAACGGAGAGTCTTAACACTAGGTTCCCTTTGTCTACCCTGCTGTGTGCGGGATACAGTGTGAAACTAATAAATTCAAATACTTAGAATAATATTGATGTAGATATTATCATTCTTGATACAAAATTTTAAATAATTTTAAATACAATGTCCAATCCAAACTTATCAGCATTCTCTTTTCATATCTTTACAGGCTGTAAGTTGTAGTTCATTGTTTTTGTTTCAGATCCACATCTATACGAACGTTGAAAGCCTATACCAGTTTGTAGATAAAAAATATTTGCCAGTAGAATATGGTGGCGAAGCTCGAAGTTTGGTTGACTTTGATCGGTATCAGCGCCAACAAATTGCTGAATTCAGGTATATGATTTAGAAATATATAATTTAAATATAGGTGGTGCAGAGGCACAAAGTGTGAATGCAAAACCGACTGTTTGTGGGTTCGATCCCCACGCGAGGAAAATAAATATTTATGTAAATTTTTTATTTGCAATGCCTTCAGATTTCGGCGGAACGTGGGGAAAGGAGTGTCTTAACACTAGGTTCCCTATGTCTATTCTGCTGTGTGCGGGATACAGTATGAGGCTGATTTTTTTATTTAATATGGTGGTCAGTCATGTTCTAAAATTGGTCCTATTTCTAAGCAAATCTCAAGATTCTTTAGTACGAGATGTTTGTCCAGGATGGAATCTTTATATGTTTCGTTTTTTTTTGCTTCACGCTTTGTAGCGCATGCGTAATATATGCGCTCTACCTTAGCTGAGTAGGGAGAGAAGACTTAGTGTTTACACATTTTAATCTTCGCATTTCATGCGAAATGTGGTTTGGCGGACTTATACACAGAAATTTGTCCTCATCAGAGTGAAGAGATGAAAATAATTAAGTCCTCCAATTGGAGTACGCTGTCTATGACAATGTGGCTTGGTTTTCTACATACAGTGACACCATAGTATTATAATTGTCACAATATATTCTAATCTGTAATCTATACTAGATAAATGCATTTTTTTTTTTCAGAAAATTTTATCTAAACGATAATGCATGGAAGGCAGATTTGCTGAAAAAACCTAAGCACAAGAACGTTGATAATTCCATGAATGGCTCCTTCAGAACTTTGTCGATTGATTAGACTTTTAATAAAAAATATGATTCCTTTTTTATTGTACAAAAAAATATATATTTTCTAACTAACATTTTAGTTCTTATTTATTTACAATACAGCTTGTATTGTAAACATCATCCAAAAAATATTAGTACATTGAAAAAAAATATATAAATATATAAAAGTATATTGCTTTTATAGTCTCTTATTATTATAATAAAATTAGATTTACATTTTTGTACATTTTGTTTTTGTTTAGTATCTTGTATATGTCTTATTATAATGTCATATTATTTTTTTATTTTTATCTCAACTGATATTAAAAAATTGTCCAAAAAAATGTTAATCAATTGCTTATTTTAGTTGTGTTCATTTTCTTTTGTTTTAATAAATATTTTAGTGTCGTATAAAATCCACTAGGACTAGACTACAGGTACTAACTTGTACATGTACCAGTACCGACACCTACATATCCTATCTACTTCAAATGGCGTTCACACTTTACATAATTTGTCTGAATGTTCAAATATAGTTTATAAGAGGAAAAAATACATATTTAAACATAACTATTGACGCAATTTATTAATTTATACAAAAACCGCCCAAGTGCGAGTCGGACTTGAACATCGATGGTTCCGTATCAATTTCAGAATTGTAGGTCAACAGGATGTTTAATTTAGAACAGTTGACAATCTTCAGATTGCGGGCGTATGCATTCATTTTGTATGAAATGAGCTACAATTGTAATTTGTATTGCAAATTCTTACTTATCTCAAGCGCAAGTAAAGCGAATACCAAGGAACTTTCGAGGAAAGGCCTCGAAAGTAAGTTATCATTCCTCGAAAGATTTCGTAGTTTTTTTTGGAGCCTCCATCACTAGGATTTGAATTATACCAGATAAACAAAATTTGGTATGTATAATTGATTGATTAAATATATTAAGTTTAATTTGCACAGCTCTTATACTTAAGATTTTATTGTGTTGTAATTTATAAGATACTAAAGTCCTACAAACTTGAAATTTGCTATGATTTGTACAAAAATAAAAGGGTAATGCCATTCTTCTATGGTGATTTTGTATGTACTAGAAAACTGATTGGTATTTAAACTTACTATAAGTACAGAAATAACAAAAAAATATAAGGAACTCTGAACGCTTGCGTCCCATGTGCTGAAGCGTTGAGTATGCGATTTCCGCAAATTTTAAGGTTATTATTCCAAAAATTTACTGAGCTTAAATGTTCTCATTTAAACTTTACCACCCATTTGTTTTACATTAGGTATTTTACACAAAAACAAGAAATCTTACCAATAACATTTTCAAGAGGATCCAGAAAAAGAGGAAGCAACGCAATTTTGAAGAGCTTTACAGTTCGATCTAGTCTTTCTCTATAGATGCTAGATGTGAAGGATTTATGGTTTTCTGAAAGCCAATTTTACTCGGATCGTCTCTACCTTACATGAACGTTACATACATTGTTATACAAAGTGATTTCGCTTTACGCTGTATCCCGCTTCTGGCAGGGTAGGCAAAGGGAACCTAATGTTAAAATAAACCGCTTCATACTTTCCGCAAAATTCTGGAGACATAGCGTATTGAGTGGCGGCGCTCAACGCTTTGCCTCGACGCCAGAGCGAAGTCAATTGGGAATCGAACCCAGAACCTGTGGCGTTTGCAGTCATATACTTGCGCTCCTGCGTCATGACTGGCATCATTATTACTGGTCTCCATATTACCTACAAATAATAATAGCATGTCATGTAACATAAAGACACAAGCGTTTAGTGTGAGGATACGTAATAAACACTTTGAATCACGTTGGTACGCATAAGTTGGGTCGCCTTTATATTACTGTAATAAATTCATTTATTATTACAAATCGTAATCAAACAATAAAAAATTATCATAAAAAACAAGCTATTAGAGTTAATTCAAGTTGATGAATTAACTCTAATAGCTGATTGGAATTACTTAAATATACAGGACAAAAATGTAAATTTGTAAATATGTTATTTTTTTTTTATTTTGGATAAACAGAGGCCTTCGTGGCTCAGGTGCACATAGACACTTGTTTCCGACTCGCGGAAATAAAATATTGAGTATTCAATGTATAATAATGACGTTTAACATTTCCATGACGATATATAATACAGCCTATAAAACTCTTATGATCCTGAAGGAAAAACAAGGGGATACAGTATGAGATGTGCTTATATTAAAAACAAAATCTATTGGGAACGACATAAATAATTTTTTTTTAAATTTCTAAAGTGTTATTTCATACTCAGGATAGAAAAATACTTATTAAGAAACTGTATAAAAGTTTGAACGTCCGCTACGTTCGAATGATTTGATTTGAACCCGCGCCTCTTTGACGGTTTCCAAATAGGCACGGATTCAAATACCGCTACGTTCAAATTTTTATACATTTTCTTAATAGACATAAATAACTATTTCATATAAGAAAATAATTAACAACTGATTTCAAGAAAATCTTTAGCAATAACGAGTCAAAATGAAAGTAAATCTAGATTTCTTGCTCTACCAACCTGTTTATAAACATTGCGTGTATTTAATATTGATTTGTAACGCAGTTTTAATAGGCGTTAGTTAAAAATATCTCGGCTAATATCATTAAGAAATAACCCTTTTTAAGTTTTAGAACTTTTATATTTTGTAACATATCTCCATACCCTTTTATTATCAAAGAAGAATAAATTTTACATTTTTAAATATAAATTAATATAAAAAACACATTTAAAATATAACAAATGAGGTTAGTCGTGGCGCAGGGTTGCACAATGTGACTGTAAACGCGACAGGCTGTGGGTTCGATTCCCACTCGAGGAAATGAACTATTTAATATTTCCACTTCTATCGCTCTGGTGCCACTCAACACGCAATGTCTCCAGAATTCGGCGGAAAATGGAGTACGGGTTTCCTCTTTTTACATTGAAGTGTGCTGAAGGCAGCGTAATGTTAAAAAATATATTAAAAAATACTCTCTCGACGGTAAGACAAGGGTTAAGGCCATCGGTGGCTGCACTTCAGAGAGATATTTTGTCAAAAATATGTTGAAAAACGTTGGAAGTATATCATAATAAATATAAGTAGGTATGTAATATACGTGCAATTGATTATAACGATATGCTTTATTACTGACATGTGTTTTATATCATGAGGTCATCTTCCAGTGCTGTTGTATTGTAACTGATGTCGAAATAATTGTACAATAACAACATTTATTTAATTAACCAACCAACAATAACAATAATAACGCGGCGTTGAGTTCCGCCACTCAACACGCAATTCCTCCAGAATTTAGCGGCCTTACCTGCTTTGTGTGGGATACAACTTCAAGTTGTAAGTGATAGTTATCACATATTTGAGTCCATTGTGGGGTAAACGCGACGGTTTTGAATTTGATTTTAATTCGTGGGAATAAACTATTTTCATATACTATTATTTTTTCATTTAACTGTTTTGGTGAGTGAGGTTGAGTTCTGCCACTCCACGTAAGGCATCGCAACTTTTATAAAACTGGGTAAGGAGTGTCATAGGACTAAGGTTCATTTATAAATCGCTCTCAAGTTTAGGATGTCGTTTTAGATTTTTTTTTATGGAAAAAGACAAGGCAAACGTGCGTACGGGTCACCACTGCCGCCCGCGACCTCTTGTAACACCAGAGGAGCTACAGGTGCGTTGCCGGCCTTAAAGGTGGAGATAGATGAGCTTTTTGAAGGTACCCAGTTCGTATCGACCTGGAAACACCGCCGCAGGTTGATATATAATTTACTTATTGAGAAAACGTATACAAATTTGAACGTAGCGAGACTCGAACAAAATAAATATTTTTCTTTCTTAAGTGTGGAATATCACTTTAGAAATGTTAAAGGTATATAATTTATTATTAACTTAAGAGTGGTTTATACTAAATTCCTTTCATACTGTGTGGGATACTGCTTCAAGCAAAAAAACTGGACGAGCGCGAGTCGGGCTCGCCCACCGAGAGATCCGTACAAAAATTGAAGGTCTCGAGATTTTTCTGAAAATCAAGCTTAGCTTAGCCAGAGCCCCTTAATCTGATACCTCACTTGAAGTAGCGGCTTTAACAATATGAACGTTTTGCAATATGAACGGCCATATCCCTTTTTTAAGTGAAAAAATATTTTTCTTTGTACATATGACCTTATAAACCTTTTTCCTTTAAAGGTAAGGTAGCTTAAACGGAACCCTTAAAACCGCAAAAATTTAAAATAAGGAATTTTTGATTTGTTATTTCCTATTCGTTAGTTACATTTGTTTGTACAGGACTCTAGGGTAAAAGATTTTAATATAAAAATATAGTAAAACTTCTATTTTGAATGTTTTATTATACTTTTAAACTGTCATCAAGCCCATCACATAAAAAACATGATAATTTTTTTTTTCTATAAAAGTATTGATTGATAACCATAAACTATAATAATAATATAATATGTATGTCAAGTGGAGAACGAAAATGTATTGATGGAAACGGAAGTTCTTAGCACTAGGTTCCCACTACTTACCGTGCTATGTGAACACCGCGTGGGCACCGCTAGTTCTCAAATAAATTATAAATAGAACAAATACAATAGACAAATAAATTATAAATAGTATTTGTCATTAATATTCATATTTAAATATATAATAAATCTTTAGAATCCTTGATTTGAGACAGTGCGAACTGCAGTGTTTTAGTATGCGATAAGTCGTCATCAGTCACTAGCGGACGCAGCGGAGTAAGGGAAAGACGAACAAACAATAAAAAATTAAGGTAAGGTCACCTTAACTTAGAAAGACTGTTTGCAAAAAATATGAGTCGGATTTGTAAAATATATTATATAGTAAAAAAGTGCAATTTATTCTCTCATTAGCATAACATGTACTGTAATCTCGTGTTAAAAAAAACATTATATTTAAAAATATAATGTTTATATTTAAAAAAAATACTATATATATATATCTATATATATCTATACGAAGCTTAAGCTCCATTTTCTGCTTCCCGCATAATTGAGACATTGCTTGTTAGTGGTGAAACTCAACGCCGGACTCTGTTTAATCTAAAGATAATTGTCCCTCGAGTGAGTATTACAGTCAGAAAAGTATTCAACATTTATAATAGTGTTTGCGATTCAATTTTTTTTATTCATAAAATTAAATTGCATACTAGCGTACCGCCCGCGGCTTTGCCCGCTTGGACTGCGTAATTATTTGTACATAATTATATAAATAAAATTGAAGTCTGTGATTTCATAACTCTGTCCTTTGAAGTGCACATAAATACATACTTATTTACGCGATACTTAAGCAGAATAAGGAAAAAACTCAAAAGGTTTAAATTCTAATTTATTACATCGTATATTTAGATAACCATACTAAAATAAGCCGATTTTAAATAAATATATTTAAAATCGGCACAGTAGTTTTGGAGCCTATTCGATACTAAACAAACAAAAAAAACAGGTTTTTAAATATTAGTTTAGATGAGGTCACAGTAGGGTATTATTTTTATTTTCCCGCTCTATTAAGGTAAGATCAGCGTTGAGTTTCAGTACTGAAAATCTATTGTCTCTTTACTAAATCCAATGATCTAATGAAAAAAAATCAAGCAAGGATACCTTTATAGAAAACATTTATAAATTTTAACGTAACGGGATTTGAACACGTTCAAATCGATAAAATTAAATGAAATAACAACAATATGATTAGATAATAAAGAAACAAATATGACCTTGCGATATAATAACACGGAAAAAGCATTGACATATCATAGAAATATGTTCTATACTGTATACAACAGTAAATTATATGTTTAGACTTTATATATAAATTCTATTCTAATATACGTTTTCATTCATTATAACACACATATATCTATATTTTTGAAGTGAATAAAATAAATAAATTAGCTTCACGCTATATCCCGCATATAGCAGAGAAGGCAGAGGGAACCTAGTGTTAAGACACTCCGTTCCCCATCTGCCGAATTTTGGAGGCATTGCATGTTGAGTGGCAGAAAATAACGGCGCGCTTTGCCTCGACACCAGAGCGAAGAAATGGAAATATAAATTTAAGTAAATATTCATCTCCTCGAGTGGGAACCAGTCGGAACAGGCGTGGCGCAGTCACACTTTGTGTCACTGCGCCACGACTGGCCACAATATTTTTTAAGCCTTAAGCCAAATAGTATTTGATTCCTAGTTTTTTTTTCGGCTTCACGCTGTATCCCTCATGCAGCAGTGTTGGTAGTGGGAGCCTAGTAAGACACTAAGACACTTTGCCGAATTCTGGAGGCAGTGCGTGTTCAATGGTGGAATTCAAAGCCACTATGCCACGACACCAGTGCAAAGAAATGAAAATATCAAATATTTCATGTTCTCGAGTGAGAATCGAAACCATAACCTGTCGCGTTTACGCTTCATACGCTTGTGCCCCTGTGCCACGACTGTCTTCCGTGAAGAAGATTTTGTTATAGCAAATAATGTATTTTTCAATATTTTTTTATTAATTTAAAGATGCCGCACGATGCTAAACAAGATTTGATTGCTATAAGAGAATGGATGTCGAAGGAACCTCACTTACCTCAAGATTTATGTAAGTTTTAGGTGGCTTATTTTCTTCAATTATAGGGTGTTTTTGTGTTTTTTTTTTCAAATATATATAAAAGACATTGGTTAACATAAAAAAGACCTTTAGAAATTGGTGATGCTATGGTAATTTTTTATAAAATTTCTGTTAGTTCCACGCCTAATAAATAATTTAATGAGTGTAAAGAGGAAAGGGGATATCTTTCACTTTTCAAATTTGGTGCTTTTATTTGTTTTTACTGCCACGTGCCAAATTTCATAACTGTAGGTCCAAGGGAAGTATCCTATAGATTTTGATTATTCAGCAAATTTCATACAAAATGCAGCAAAAACGATGCGTAAACACACGTTGTTTTTGTTTTGTCAGTTTATGTACTTTAATAATAATTATAATTATTTAGTTTCAACTACTTTTCCACAGTTTCAGATGATCAATTAATCTACAGGTTCTTGCATACTTGCTACTTCAGCTTAGAGGGGACCAAGAAGTATATTGATAAGTTTTGCACTACACGAGCACTGATGCCCGAAGTGTATACCAGAAGGGATCCGCTGCTACACGACGTGAAAAACATGCTAGATCGCACGTACGTATGTTATTATTTAATTTTAAAAAAATATGGAAATAGGTTAATAATATTGAAATTCCTTCATTGATATTTATAAAAATAAATAAATAAGCTTCACGCTGTACCTCCAGCAGGGTAGGCAGAGGAAACCTAGGGATAAGACACTCCGTTCCCCACTTTCTGCCAAATTGTGCATGTTGAGTGGCAAAACTCAACGCCGCGCTTTGCTTCAACACCGGAACGTAGAGATGAAATGAAAAAAAATATATTTCGCTTATTATATTGGAAATCGAAGATCGCAACGAGACGTCTCTCAATAAAAAAATGAAAAGCTGCCCTTTTAAAGAATATTTGTGATGTTCAACAACATTTTCTTTATAGAAAAAAAAATTTGGCCCACCCTAATGTACAGTGTTAAAATATAAACAAACACAACAGTGTAAAAATATAAAGTATTTATTTTCTATATTTTTCTTATTCTCTTGTGTATAATCCGCTTATTGCTAAAGAAAATTACCTGATTGTACTAACTAGGAAACCGCTATTATATATTTTAATACGTATAATTTAACATAATATGAAGTGTCACCATATTATGTTATTTATTATTTATGGCTATTTTCTATTGACAATTGTTTTTAAGCAACAAAATAGACTTTATTTGTTTCCACCGTTCCCATAAAATACAACATAATACTTTTACAATACTCCATCAAACCGGAACAATAAATACTTTATTAAAAGGCCTACGGCTCCTAGGCCCGTCTCAAGTACGCAACTCAAGATCGATCTCAGATTTGAGAGCGGCTTAAATAACGGGTTTTAGTGTTCCGCTACTTCACCTAACCTACATTTAATAAACATATATTGTTATTATTCTGTTATCTGTATTTTATATTTCTTTTGTTTTTCTGTTTGCAATAAAGTATATTCTATTCTATTCTAGTCTACTTACATATAAAATTTCAATATTCACTAAGTAAGAAAAGAGATTATGAGCAAGAAAAAGGTGATTTAATTTTTTATTTTTGATGTATGATTTTGATTTAGCTTCACGTTGTGTGTGAGTGTTAAGGCACTCCATTCCTACCCAACTTAACGGCGAATTTTTGAGATATTTGCGCGTTGAGTTGCGGAATTCAACGCTTTCGTCTCATGCCAGAGCAAGCGAGTAAAAAATAATAAATAATTAATTCTCCCGACTGGAAGTTGAATCCACGATCATCGTTCAGTTCCACTACGCCGCGACTGCCTCTCCAATGATCAGTATTACTAATATATATTTATAACAATTTTAGTGCTATAGCAACATATCCATTCCACGGCAAAGAAGCAATATTCTTCAAGTTTGACGAACCCACACCAGAAAATTTCTTGTTTTACGATTTCTTGAAAACTGTAGCAATGCATAAAGATGTTTGGATCACGTTCCACCCCCATTATGCGGACGAGCACTACGTTGTCATCGATTTGTCATTTGTTTCATTGAAGTTAATTCCTAAATTGAATATAGTTTATTTGAGGGACTTCCTTATGTTTTTGTTGGTAAGTTAATATAATCTGTATTTTTTTAAATATTTTATATATTGAGATAAATATTAGTTACTGGTTTAATTAATAATATTTATTATAGAAATATAAATTATATAAAAATATCTAAAAAAACCATACGTTTAGAAAAAAAAATCAGCTACACGCTGTATCCCGCATACAGCAGGGTAGGCAGAGGGAACCTAGTGCTAAAACACTCCGTTCCCCACTTTCT
>DWAN01006235.1:0-10613 GCA_018230445.1 Heliconius hewitsoni | reverse complement strand
ATCACTTACCATCAGGTGAGCCGCACGCTCGTTTGCCGTGTCTTTTCCATAAAAAAAAGTCTACAATATATATTTTTTAGCTTCACGCTGTAAAAAAATGTTTTTTTTATTTTTTCTACGCTTTATCACGCACATAGCAGAATGAATCTGGGAACCTAGTGTTAACATACTTCGTTCTTAATTAAAACAATATCTGATCCCCACTCGCTGCGTAATCAAAACCTAAAGGGTACTCGGTCTGTGGATCTACAGTTACGAAATTTGGCACGGAGCGAGAACTTATAATACAAATAAAGGGCAAAATCGATAAATTGAATAGATATTTAATAGAAAACATCATTACAAACTTATATTTATAGCTCATCTTATACAAAATGAATGCATATGGCCGCAAATTTAAATAAAAGTTGACTTACTTTTATAAGATGTACTTCTCGAAATTGGTACTATGGACGAATCCTATGGGCACTTAACCAGTTTTTTTAAAACAGTTAATAAAAGTGCTCAAAATCTCTAACACTGCTATAAAAAAGCAGACGCACACACAACTTTTTAATCTATAATATAATAATATTATTTATCATTTACGTATCTTCACTTCTAAAACCAGGTGATGAGTTATAAGCCCCTTGGACAGTACCATACATACCATACATACAATATATATATATATTGTATAATAATATATAATTAAATGGTTTTACATTTGGCTAAATTGGTCTTGACAGCAAATGAAGGAAACTAATTAACTGTTTTTTATTAAGTGACAATTTTAACGAATATCCCGCTGTCTTTCGTCGTAATTAACCGTCCGGCGGTCACTATAGATATATTAACACCAAAAAAACTAAATAAGGGACGATATTATATAAATGTATACTCTGATTCGAACTCACTACCCATATGTTAACAGATTTTTTCTTTTTTTTCGAATTGGTATAAATAAGCATGTTGTCAAGGAAAAAGTATAAAAATGCACCTAAAAATCAGAAAATAAGTGAGAAATGTGGTCAAACGCGAACAGCTTTCACATTTAAGGCGTAATAACTGTACTGTATTTGATAGCTATTTTTAATTATAGATAAAAGCAGACGCACACACAACTTTTTATTTATATATAATACATTGAGTCTTTTATAAAATTAATTGCCAAATTAAGCCAGCCCGGGCGCAGGAGAACAAGTGTGCGACTATAAACACAACAGGATGTGGGTTCGATTCCCACTCGAGGAAATAAAATATTGAACATTTTTATTTCATTGTTCTGTTAACGAAAGAATTACAGAATTCAGTAACGAGTGTCTTAATGACAAATGCAGTATTCAGTACTACGTTCCCAGGTTCCCTTTGCCTATTCTGCTATGTGCGGGTGTTTGGCTGTAAACATGATAGATCTAGATCCGGGACATCGTGAAGCTAGAAAAAAAATCCCCTATCATGCGGAGTAGATATAGAAATACAAAACTGAAAAGTTTGTTTGGTTGGAATCCTAGGAACTCCTCTATTTTTACTTCACGCTGAATTTCGAATATTATAGGGTAGTAGCAACTTCCTTTAAAGACACTAATTTTCCCATTAAGACACTCCCGTTCCGCCGAATTCTGGAGCCATTGCGTGTAGAGTGGAGAGAATTTCATCCCCTCGATTGGGAATTAAGCCCACAACTTTCAGGTTTGCACATCGTGGCGCAGTTGTGCCTACGCCATGATGGCCAACTGCAACTTACTGCTTTGAATTGAAGAATTCTTTTCGCAATGGATAGTCATGTCCAGTTGACCATGGGGGCAAAGTCGCCGGTAAAAGCTAGTATTCTAGTATAATTATAATATCTTTAAAGTTTCAGTTAAAGCTAAACTAGAGTCACTCAAATTATATTATATTATATATACATTTAATAGCTAATATTTGTTTCAAGGTGAACATCGTACTAATATAGCTATTGTATAGTTGTATATGTATAAATAGTTTCTAACGTAATTTGGATTTTAATCCTAATACACAAATGGCTCTAGCCTCTTTATACAGATATTACTTGATATTATTATTATCTTCAAATACGTGAAATGTCCTAATGGCAAACGGAACGCCTTAACACTAGGTTTCCAAGTTCCCCTGCATTCTTTGCAATGTGCGGGATACAAATAAAATACTATATTACCCTAATAAGCGTTAATTTAATCTATATAGTTTTTGGTTTTTTGGCACGGGCGTGTCCCAAATGCCCTCATTTCAATGATTGGCTGTTCTAGACCATTCACCGTCCGCCATAGACAATATTTCACTCGTGCTCTATTCTTTCTGGCTACCCGACTAAAGACTGGTCTCCCCACCTATTCGCCGGATCTAGCCAGTGACTTCTTTCTGTGACTTCTTCCTCTTTCCTCGACGCAAGAAACATTTTCGGGGCAAAAAAATTGACGAGGCTAGCAGCGCGATGGCCACTGTTGGGGATATTATTATATTATTGAACAAAAGGGATGGACTAAATGTGTGGATTTATTAGGAGACTATGTCGAAAATTAATAGCAACCAATCCGGACACGTGTGTAAATGTTCGAGCAGACCAGACTTGTTGTGCGAGTCTCAAAATAGAGTTAAAAGAGTTTCTAGCATAGATTGTTAGATAAATAAAAAACTGACTCTAAATCTACATATATAAACTTAAAACAAAAATTTCAAAAAAGTAAAAATAATATTTCAATGATCTAATTAAAACCGGAATTAATCGGAATATTTTATTTAAAAAAAATTTGGTTTTCTTCGGTGACAACACAAAAAAATATTTTTAACACAACACACTAATCACAAAGTTAATCGTTAATAATTAATTCCACTGAGTAGAAACCGAATCCACAAACATTGCGTTTACAACAGCCACGACAGCCTCAAGCCGCAATTTTCAACTTTATTATTTAAAATAATGCAATGGCAGCTATCCGGATCTTTTCTTTGACATAATATGAAATTCATACGATTTTGAATTTGAGAATTGAATGATTCTCAACTGAACCCCAAAAATGGGGTAAAAACGTGCACATTTGGAGAATTTCGAGAGCGGTCGGTTTGAAAGGGAACAAACACAAAGTCGCAAGCACTTTTAATTACAATGAAATATTCTCTTTATTTCCAATTGCCGAACATTTTAATTTTTAATGAGTACAAACTTTTTACTTGACACGTCGTCACGTGACACGAAACCTCTCATTAGCGGCGCTTAATTAAATAATTATTTCGTTATTTACAAAGAAAGAACGATCGCTCTGATGATTTGCGGTGAAAGCGTGGTCACCTAGTTACTCCTTTTTTTAGGATTTTTAAAATTTTTCACACATTTCGTGGAAAAGGAAGTCAGAATCTAATGACATGATCATTTGTACCATCCTTGGTTTTTAATTTCTAAATACTAATAGATCTACGATCCTAGAGCAGTCTTGAATAGCTAAATTCAACCCCATTTACATTGTCCAAAAAGATCGAAATAAACGAAGGTATTTTAATATTTTTAAACCCAATGAGCAAAGAAAAATTTAGAAACGTATAATTTTCTTACCGTTGCGGGACTCAAAACAACGCCTGGCTTATTTAGGTAATTGCACTACATGAAGACAGAACAAGACCGCGACAGTGCAAGACTGATGGATATGGAGATCCTTGGGCCTATGTTCATTAGTGGGCGTCATAAGGCTGATGTGATGATGATGGGGTTGGTGGGATGGGATATTTGGATAAGCTATACAAACTATATAAATATACATGCGTATTAAAGAGATAGAGAGAATAAAGGAAATCATATAACTAGTCATATTTATATATGATTATAGGAAGGCTATGCTGAACTTTTAGTTTCTTTGAACGCGCTAATCTCAAGTACGTATTGAAAAATATGTTTGTACCTCTAACCCAACAGGTTATTTGTTTTGACTTTGAACTCTAACCACAATGGGTTACCCATTGTGGTTAGAGTTACTTAGGGCAATTAAAATATGTTGAAATATGGGCATTACAAAACTCTTAGCTTTTTTCTTTTGAGCACGGAAGCTTGTGCCCCCGCGATAGTTTTGGCCTCACTGCAGGTAAGTGATAATTAAATATACATAGAGACTGTCGTCAGACTGCTTCCACTTTAATCCGATAAACCAAATGCGGTGACGAGTTCCGCCACTCACCACGCAATGTCTAAAATAATTGGCAGAAATTGAATAACAAAGTGTCCTAACACTAAGTTTCCATTATAAAAAATAATAAATCTCATATAATATACGCAGGTGTAACGTAAAACATATGATCTCATTCGTTTAGTCATTTAATAAATATGTATATTCAATAATCCAAATCGTACACAAAATTATCTCACTCAAATTGAACCTGTTATATCATAGCCACCAATCAAAATATCCAGTTATCCAAAAATACTCAAGTATAATATCGGTAATATTTTTCAAAGTTATTTTTAGTTAGCTAAAGGACATAAAAGCAGCAACCTTGAGCTCAGTGGTTGGAATGTAAGATGTATTTCTATAGGTATAAGATTCAATTCCTGTTAATGAGCGGTGACCTACAAAAAATATATAAACAAAAAATATGTTTCTCAGGAAATTCTCTCTATTTGTAGACGGCAGTGTGAGTCAAGATCATGAGTTGAAATCCTGTGAGGAAAAATGATTGATTTTTATATCTTAATGATAATTATTAAATATTTTTTATCATTAATTATCGTTTTCTCAACATGATATGATATGTCTCTTATATTTCATTATTTATGACTTTAAAAGTTAGTTTGAACGTAAATAAATCATTTTTAACTTCAAAGAAAACTCAGAGTCATGACACTCCGTGACTCTCCTTATCGTCTGAATTTATGACACTGCGTGTTGAGTAACGGAATTCAACACCGTGGTTTTGCTAAAGGGTATAATATATAAAATGCATGCTTTACTGGGTTCTCTTTATATTTTTAGGGTTCCATAACGAAAGGATAAAACGGGACGTGATCGTCGTCAGGCCCTGTCTTTTTAAAATGTTATCAATATTATTACATTTCATGAATAAATAACAATTTGCAGCTAAAATACACCATATTATTACCTGCACGTGACACTTTGGAGAGCAATTCTCACTCCACCATCACAATCTGACGTATTATAATGCAATTTTTGATTAAAGCGGTAACTGAACCCGCTATTAATTGCATATACGACACATGGTTATCATAACAATTTAGTTTCCCACAAGTAATTTACAAAATTGCCTCGCATAATATAATTATCGACATATTTATATCCTCATATAAAACAAAGACGAATTCGATCGAAAATAAGTATTGGGTCATTGTAATTTTCATCACCAGTAGCTCAGTACATGGTACAGACGCGTTTAATGGTTGTAGAAAATAAAATTTGTTACGATATTTTACTAACCAGGTATTAAAAAATCGAACAAGTCGGGCTTGCCCACCGAGGGTTCCGTACAAAAATTGGAGATCTCGAGCTTATTCTGAAATTCAAGCTGGTCTTAGTCAGAGTCCTTTCATCTGATACCTCACTTACTAAATTATGCCCACCTTTTGAGGCTATTATTTTTTTGGATGTAACCACAAATGTATCGTGTTATGATTTTTTTCTTTAACCTACTAGTAGTACTACCTGTAGATGCTAGCTGTCAAATTGCAAAATTAGGTCAATCTTAAGTTCTTTTTTTTCTACTTGGCTTTGTTGCTGTTGACCTGGACTGGTCTTGAAGCGTCACCGGGCGGGAAAGGGCGAGAGTAGCTCGCCACTGAAGAAAAAGTACGAACTTTGATGGACGCTTGTGCAGGGTTGCGTGAGTTTGATCGTTGGGCCCCGTCGCGCCGAGGCGCGGACGTGCCATGAGGTAAGACTGGCCTCGTCTAAGTAGTACTCTTTTAATATTATTTTCTTTAAAGTGTCAAAATACGCGGTTTTTACGATACAAACGGTCATATCTTTTGTTTAAGTAAATGTAGAAACAGATTTTTTTCAGAAAATCATGGGGCCGTAGATATGAGTATATGGTTTGAATTTCAATTCGATATCTTCAAGCGTTCCTGAGACAAAGGCTCTTGACGGACAGAGACAGACAGACAGACGGACAACAAAGTGAAACAAGTACAAGTGGAAAATACCATCAAAAGATAATGTCGGTGACACTTCAGTTTCCGTTAGTTTCCAGGAAAATTTGTACACAAACATTCAAATATTTTTTTTGCTTCCCGTAGGTACATAGCAGGATAAGGAGAATGTTGGGACATTCCCCCCTTCACTTTCCACCTGAAATCGGGACATTGCGTATTGAGTGCCGGAATCTATTTCCAAATTGTTGATTGAGAAGTGAACCTTGATCTATCCGTTCTATGCCCACTCACTAGGTAATTTTTTGCTTGGTTATATTAAAATCACTACAAAATAAAAATCGGTCAAGTGAGTCAGGCTTGCCCATCGACGGTTTAATTTCATGATCGAATCCATAGGTCAACGGGAAGTACGATTTATAAAAGTTGACAAACTTAATTTTATGGGCCTTATTATGTATGAAATATATATTATTTTTTCTGTGGTATTCTTTTTCTCCAATTTTGTCCTTAAGCACATGAGAGGACTCTAAAGGACTCCTTCTCCAAAAGCCAAGACTTTAAAAGCCAGAACAACCGGACTGGGAAAAATGGTCTTCGACAGACCGACAGACATAGAGACAGAAGGACAACAAATTAATCTTAGAAAGGTTCGGTTTTATTTTTTTTTTTGTATGGAACCATAAAAAATCAGAAAGTTAATGCACATCCAGTATCCAATAGTCCTCGACGGTATGTAAGCACCTGTCTACGTCAATAAGCTTACGGAGTTAACCTCGGTACATAAAAAACCGTTTCATTTCATTTTAATTCTATATAATTTATTATTCTACTTATTTGTTTTAGCTGTTCGTCACAAACGACAATCGTGTGAATTTTGTACGGTGCGAGCTCTTTTTTACTAGTTTTTTTTAGTGATTGTTATCACTAAAAAAAAAAATTAAAAAGACTTGAAATTTTAGACTCTTTTTTTTGAGCAACAGCTCAAAAAAAAGAATTTAAAAATATCTTTTTTTTTTGAGCTGTTGCTCAAAAAAAAAGATATTTTTAAAATAAATAGTTCACGTTGTATCCCACATATTGCTTGATAAGTAGAGGGAATCTAGGTTCTGGAAACTTAGAAACTTTAGAGTTTAGACATTGCGTTTAAGCCATTGCGTGTCGAGCGCCAGAACTGTTCCGTTTGTGTTCTTAGGAGAGCGGAGAAATGAAAATATTTGATTCCTCTGAACGGAAATCCTACCTACGACCGTCGCGATTACAGACATACCTAATATAATATTTTAACACTTTCCAAATATTACTCCACACTAAAGAAATAAAAGTAATTTGTGATATAATAGTTAAAAATATATTACATTTACCGTTTCGCTTCAAGCATTTTATCATCGGATTAGAATCGAACTGGCGACACTCGTTTATACAACACTGTGCAAAAAAATCATTTAACCTTGGCTATCACCTTATAGTAAATAAGCAGTTAAATGTATCTGCGGTATATAGCAGAAGAACCATCGTTTGATTTTTACTACAAATGTCAATCTCAGATTATGTTGAAATTATGCACTTTTGCAGCGCCTTCTACGTCTGCGACGAACAAAATTCGGCTGATAGTAAGGAACAGAAGTATATTAATTAACCTTAACACTAGGTTTCCGGTCACACCAGCTAAAACTAAAGATAACACGTGAAAGTTATTAAAAAAAGTAGTAAAAAAGTAAAAGTTATAAAATTTGACGCGTTAATAATTTTATATGCTTTAATTTTAATCGGAATATTATGGCGTAATTTGGGATGTCATGATCAGGGATTGTGATCAGGGAAAATGAATTATTGTAAAGTAAAGCAAAACGCAGCTAAGCGTGGCTGGGACTGTACTGCTGGTTCTTATTGACTTACGTAAGATCAGTACATGTGATATACGTATGTAGTAAGTACCATATTTGTTATTTAATATTTATGTATCTCTTTAGCAATCGCTTTATTAAGCAAAACGCGGTCATTTAACACGCAATGCCAAGAATTTGGATTAATGGAGAAAGGAGTGTCCTAACAATACGTTTGCAGGTTCCCTTCGCCTACCTTGCTATGTGCTAAGTGCGGGATACAGCGTGAAGCAAAACAAATATTCATTCAGTATAAAACGACATGCTTAAACAAACGCCATCTCATCGACTATTACTTTGCGTTATTATTTCATAAAAATACCGTTCTCATGTGAAGATATTGTCCATTGTTTTTTTTTATTGCTAACTTATGCTCACGACTGTTTAGTTAACAGCTTTTACAATACATAATGTATACGCACTTCTATATTTCAAATTAATATACACATAAATATGGTTCACAGTTTTTATGAATATTTAAATATATAAATGATTCCGTACTTTCAAGCTATCAAAGAGAAATTGGGTGTTGGGAAAATCTGAATAAACTTAGTTAGAAAACGTTAAAAAAATTGAGCGCAGCAGAATTTAAAGCCATGTCTTTTCTAAATATGTATATATTATATTTTTCTTTCCTACGTGTACAATAACACTTCAATAAAGCGGACAAGTGCGAGTCGGACTCACCCACCGAGGGTCCCGTACAAAAGTTGGAGGTCTCGGGCTTTTTCTGACATTCCAGCCATAAATGTATAGTTTTCCTAAACAAGATGCAGATAGGTGATAAATTTCATAATTCTAGGTAAGCCGGAAGTACTCAATGAATTGATTCCCTTTATGATATCGAAATACGCATTTTTTTCGATATAAACGGCTATAACTTTTTTTAAGTAAATGTAGAAACACGATTTTTTCAGGAAATCATGGGGTCGCAGATTTGAGTATATGGTGCGAATTTCATTCAGCAAGAAACTCAATAGTTGTTTGTTAATTACACTAATTGTTTCGCCAAGTGTGATCGATGAACAAACAATCAATACAACTAGAAATTCCTGAGATTACCGCGTTCCACCAAACAAATTCTTTAACTTTTCATGTCTCTACTAATAGATTTAATAAAAAAGTTTTACCATACATCTTGTTCAAAATTGTTATTTTATGTATGCAGGATGCATACTTATTAATACGACTTTTTAAGATTTATGTTCGTCATTAGTTTCGTTTCGTTTACTTTAAGAAACTGTCACCGATAAGTATATTTTGTATGAATATCAAAACTTCAAAGTGCTTGTTAAGTTTACGAGACAGATACGAACTCAGAATCGAAAAAAGACAAAAATCTATTGGTTTTTATGTTTAACGCTGTATATATCGCATACAGCAGGGTAGGCAGACAGTATCCAGTGTAAAGACACTCCGTTCCCTACGCACCACACAGTTGTAATAATTGTATCATTATGAAACCTGGCAGTTACACGTAGCTAGGATGACAATACGGTATCATCGAGCTGGACTGGTGATGGAGCCACGACCTGAATAGTAAAATTGTACAAAGGTTAGCCACTCATGCTTATTTTCTAAAACTGTATATATAACGAAACTTATATAAATATAACCTTTCCCGACAAGGATAAGCTTAAGACAATAACCGTCACATTTATAGTCAATGAATAAAATAAATAAATAAAAACAAGTATCTAATTAAAAGTGAGAATCACTCGCCCGTACACTCTGGAGCCTACACACATTTCCGTTCACAAAAAAATATTATTTAATTGATCAATTAGAATAAATTCATGTTATCTATGCGCATATATTAAATAATATTTAGATAATAAGTACTTTAAGTCTCGTGTACTTAACGATTTTAACTCAGTAGGCACGTTTTTTACAGTGAATAAGTTGAACGCTACTGCAGCTTCACGCTATATCCCGCATAAAGCAAGATATGCAGAGAACCTATTGTGACAATACTTCGGTTTCTACGCACGGTCAAATTTTCGCGACTTACGCGCTCAGCAATCGTAGCTGAGTGGCGGCACAATGTCTGACGATAAACGCGACAGATTCATTTTTTCGTGCTGCTTTTTTTAAATTTCGAATTTGCGGATAATGCTATCTATACGGGTAGGGAAGAGGGTAATCTGTCCCTAAAAATATGCTGCGTTAGCGCAGCAAACTTAGGTTTAAACACTTAACTTAGGTTTAAACTTAGGTTTAAACACTTAATATACAGATACTCATGACGTCAGCTTCCCTCCACCTCCTCATAAATAAAGCTTGAAGATAAAGAATAAGAATAAATTATGGTTTATGTAATTTGTAACAGTAAAAGTGACCAAAAATTTGCGACGAAGTATAAATTATATTACTACTTATAATATACCGGGTATATAAGTTTCATATTAAAAATTTGAAAAAAAAAGGAATCTATCACACTGTATTTGAAATTGATCAAAGTGGGTGCAAACTTTAGTTTGCTTCTCAGCATTACCACGTACCTCGCCGGCACAGCGGGACCAAATGATGCGCTTCATTTCATAAATCCGTAACTCATTTATTTTTTATCATAACGTGCTGAAATTTTACACACACATATATATATATATATATATATATATATATATATATATATATAT
>DWAN01006234.1:0-10614 GCA_018230445.1 Heliconius hewitsoni | reverse complement strand
TTAGTGGATGTCCAGATTATAAAAATAAACACCTGTCCAAATTTCACGTTTCTACCATCAGCGGTTATGGCTGTGCGAGCGTCTTACCTCAGTCAGTCAGAACAAGTCCTTTTATATATATAGATAATTATTTACCAAAATACGATTCAGCATAACCATATACAGATCGCTAGTTTTCGATTTATATATTAGAAAATTAGACGTGATGAAAGAGTTAAAAAATAAGTAGGTTAATATTTATAATATTACTATACTAATTAATATGATCAAACGAAACGTGATGTTTTGAATACATTCAAAGGAACTTCTTGACAATATTTTCTTTCAGATTTACACTGTATCTCGCGTGTAACAGATAGACTAAGAGAAGCTATAACTTTTTCGTTCTCCGCTTTCCACCCTTTAAGACATGTTAAGTGGCGGAACTCAACGCCGCGCTTAACTATAATTTTATCTCATCATAAAAGGAAGGAACAAAGTATAAAAACTTTTAAACTGACAAATCGTATCTTTTAATTGACAGTTCCGTACTAAATAATAACAATATGAAAATGACGTGACAGATTTTTTTTATTTAATCAAGTGTAGCTTTTAAAAAAACCGTAATAAGCCTTGTACAGTATAAATTTAAAAAATGTTAAAAAGCTTTAGGTATCATTAGAAACCGTTTGTCGTCGGTTACGCTCCGTGTGGACAATTATGTACATAAGTATATCAAGAAGAAAGACAGCGTTTTTTCTGTTATTTAATAAGCGATCGATAAATGACCGGAAAAGGGAGAATAGAGATCTATCACTATTTTATATCACTTTTTTTTGCTTTGGGAACAAAGTATGCTAGCCCCAGGTTCCTTTCACTACTTTGCTATATGCGGGATACAGCGTGAAGCTAAAAAAATAAGCTTTACCAAATTCTTGATTGAAGTGACTAAAAAATGGTAAGGTATTTTTATGTTTTTGTCAGTCCACATATTCGTGGTAGCAGGTAGACAAAAAATATTGAATGGATTTTGAACTCGATTTCACTATACAAGGAAAAAAAACAGATTTGTTCGACATGCAACGTGTGAGAGCTAACAGGTAGGTAGTTTAATTAGTAACAAATTTTTTATATGGAAAGTAAGATAAATTACGTTCCTATAATTAATTGACAATATTTAAATTAGAATGATTGATTGGAAATAGATTCTGTACATATTATGTAAATATACTTCGAATATTATTTTGATATTTCATCCTTATAGAAATAATTAACTTCTATGTCATTTGTACTATGGAGCTTCGTGCTCGTTTCGCTTCGCTCGCTGTTATGATAAGAGTAAATATATAAAGTAAAATTTCTATATAAAAATCAGTTACACTAAACTTATATATATTTAATAGAAAGGTAATACCAATAATACTTCTAAACTCGAAAAGCGAATACTTTTCCTTTTCATACAAAGGAAACACTTAAATAATAAATCACGGAATATCGTATAATATAAATTTTCCTTATAAAACTACAAATCTAAAACGATACAATGTATTTCTATTACTAGTGACGTCCGCCATAACGCGATTACGATCGACAAAAGCCGATATAGTGCCGCGAAATTAGATTAACATGCAGTTTATGTTATATTTAAATAAACATTTTATATTTACAAACAGCATATCTATTGGTTTTAGATAAAGCATCAATACTTCTATACTAATATTGTAAAATTCAAGTTTGTTTTGTTGAGCGCCTTAATCTCAGGAACTACTAGTTTTAAATGGAAAATAGTTCTTTTATTGATTCGTCCATTTATTTAGGAAGGCTAAAGGTTACATAACGATACTTATCATTTTACTTAGACTGTACTTTACGTAATGTATCATCCTCTAATCTAAATTTTTGTCATTTGATCATCTGAACGAAGCCGGAGGTAAAAGTTATCTGTATGTATACTATATGTGTACATTGCAACAAGCTAAATCCTTAGTTAAAAGTAGTGATTCATCACTATCTTTTGAATATATTGTTGAGAGATCATTATATGCGCAGTATTGCTAAAACATTTGTTTTGTGTATTTTTTGTATCACTGCACAAGCATGGAACTGACGACCTCTGGTTATAAGGCATAACCACTCCACAAGCTCGCATTTAACACACCACACTCGCAAAATTTCTATTTCACTATAAACTTTGATAGCCGGTTTGCGTAGATTATATCAGATTTTATCACAGAATTAAAGTACTTTACGCATGCATTACCGGAACACCGAGGCGAAACTCTGTTGTGGCTCGCTCTCTTTACCGAGCAGGTGATGCAACGTTCACAAAAACACTAATATTACGAGACGACAATGTCTTTGTTTAATTTAGCTGTTCTTAGTATATGTAAGAATTTCGTTGTCATTTTATTGAGAAGTTATGTTGAAATAAAATGAAACTTCTTACTGAAAGGTAAAAGGCTGAGAGTTTTGCCTTTTATATGAAAAGAAAACTCTTCATTCAAATAAGTAGTCATTCAATCTATCTAACTTTTTAACTACTACTTACACTTGTAACTACTACTTGACTTTGATATTCTATAGGTATTTCTTGAACATAGTTATGTTTTTTTATTCGGTTCTAGTTTTTTCTTATTTTAGTAACATCTGGAAACTGATGAACAAATTCTTATAAAAGATACTCTATTTTGCTGAGTCAATTAGATAAATTTATTAACAATCTAAACACAAACATAACTGAGATTAAATCAGTTTTGTTGGTCTATGTGTTTAAATAATACCACCTAAATGTTGATCAATTCGAATATTATATAAATTCTAAAATATCATTTATAAAAATAAATTATGCAAATTACATCAAAAGGATCGACATCAACTCGCATATGTAAAACCGAATCACCAAAAAAAAAACTATAAACACTATAGTAAACGTTACGAGGAGACGACGATACTATGATCATTATATTACGCGTGTGCGGAAGTGGAGATTGTTTTTATTAACGTGTATATATGTTGGTCACATGAGAAATTGTGAGAGCCAAAATTAAACTCCATTGATGCATTTACGTAAAGAGTTATCGCCCATTGTTATAATTGAATGTTATTCTTTTTGGTAGCCAAGTTATGTAAAGCATGCTACGCGCGATAAGCTATTATGAAATATGCGTAACTGCATTGCAAACTTAATTATTGTTTTTTTTTTATAAAAAATATGGCTTCACGCTTCATCCCACATGACAGGGACGGCAGAGAGAACTTAGTGTTCAATTTCAGCACAAAATCAACTTAACGCTGCGTTAAATTCTGAACGAAATGAAAACAATTTATTCCTCCAGGTGGGAATCGAAGTCGCCACTATTGCGTCATGGTGCTTAAAATGACCCCTAAAAATTAAACATTAAGAATTTGACTGCAAATGATAGTTCTGTGTATACTACCATAACCTTTTTTCTACTGAATATGAATTTTTACCAATCTTTAATGAGTCTGTAAGGAATAACTGGGTTTAAAATAGTCATACAATTTAATAAATTGTTTAAATAAACATAAATAAAGATATAGTTTACGCAAGATTAATATTTTCAGAGTAAAAGCTCGCACCTTCGATTCCCGTTCGTGACTAATATATTTCACACGCATAGAGCAATTGACCTGGTACTGGACCTACGTGTTTCAAATGTGACGTACTGTTACGTTACAAAATCCATGACAAATAGAATCTTATATGTCATATAGCTAGTCGAAACCACACCTCTGTGTTTTAAGTAATGTAAGGGTGATGAATTTGAGGATAACAAATAAAGCCTACCTGCTTGCACAATCTGATTTTGCTACGATATTATATATTTCTTTACTTTTCTTCGTTTTACGCTTTATCCTGTATACCTTAACAGAAGCTAGGCATAAAGAACTTAATGTAATTATTTAATATGGTTTGTTTCGTTTCAAAAGCAATATAGAATATATTGATATTAAACGCTGTTTTCCGATTTCCACCCCAATTCAAGGTACTGCGTGTTAAATGGCGGAAAGAAAAGCGGAAACGACGCTCTTCGCCTATCAGAGCGGGGAAATGAAAACAAACAATAATTGATTCCCCCAAATGGGACTGTTCCACCGCGCCACGATAGATTCAAATATTAACATCAGCGCAAAAAAAATAATTTACATAACACTCACAGTTTAACGCGTAACCCGAAGGTAGTAGTGGTATCAATAAAAATATAATAAAATATACCGCTTATTTTCACTTCCGTTATGAATGAAATATAAAAATGAACAATTTTGTAATATTGTTTATATTTATAATTGTATTATGCACATACATATAGCAAATTATTTTAATAGTTATATTATTAAAATAAATACACTAACAATTTAATGTTTACAGTTTTTAAAGAGTCGTACAACATGATCACGAGCGCACAGACGCGAAAACAAATCCCAAAAGGTATCAACCAACAAACCTGTTGCGAAATAAGGATAAAAAATTACCGTAAAATTTAAATAATTGCGTACTTGAGTCGAGAATGTTTACGATATTGCATAAATTGCGGCCTACTTTGCTGTATTCGCACCTTGTCCATGTGGCTTTATATTTATTTTTATTATAGCTTCACGCTGTATCCCGCGTATAGGTTACCAGCCACATATGCTGATGACCCGTAGGCAACTTAGTGTCAAGACACTCCGTTCCCTATGCATCGCCCAATTTTCGAGTTAGGAAAATGAAAACAACTCTTTCTATCGTGTGGGGTTTAAGCTGACAACCGTCGCGTTTACAGTCAGACACTGTGCCACTGCGCCATAACGGATTTAAAATACATATTTTCCCCTTCTTATATATGAGAAACATAAATATTTATCATCGTTGAGTCATCTTTGTTGTGTTAAACCTAAAATTACTCGTTTCCCTTCATGAATGAAGGATATGTCCAAAAGTTTGAAAAATGAAAGGGTTGAAAAGGGTAATTATAATATAAATGAATTTAGAACGATGTGCGTTCAAAGGATGGCAGTAAACTAAAATAATTTATTTTATATAACGGCTCACATCCTACTAAAATTAAAATGTGAATGTTTATCAGGGTGGATGTTTGTTCCAGTTTCTCGCAAAAACTACTGAACGGAACGGAGCTAAAGCTTTACTATTGTAAAGTAAGTATATACTTTATACATCAGAATAATACATAGGTTATCATTTATGTAAAAGTCTTGTATAATTTAAATGTAATAAAACTAGAATAAAGAATAACGTACTCAGTTGGTTTGGGCATATCGAACGAGTCGGCATATCGAGAGAGTAATCGAGTGATGAAAGAATGGCAAAAGAAATTATGACGGAAAAGTGAGCGGTAAGAGAGGTAATAAACGAAAATAAATCTTTAACTCAAATAAACGGAAGAAGAAAATGATGTCTTCAGCCGGATGAGAACCTGTGCCAGCCGGATGTGAACCATCATACATAGAAGTTTATCTATAGGTATCTACACTTATATATTTATACTTGCCCATATTATATAGCAGAGTTTGTTTGGTTGAACACGTTTATCTCAGAAACTACTAGTTTGATTAGAAAAAATATTTTTGCATTGATTAGTCCATTTATTGAGGAAGGATTGTAGTCTATGCAAGGGTCTTCAAAAATCTCGCTGTGACCAATAGGAGCGGCGTAACAATCAAAAATGTTGCAAAAAAAAAGGTTGAGAGCTTTCATTGCGTGTTGCGTAGGTCACGTCGTTGTTATTTATATTTGACCAAGAAACAGCAAGTTAAAGTTAATCTAACACTATTTCCAAATTTTATGTACCTCAGCCAAACTGTCACTGTCACCAGCAAACTGTCATTCACAAGTAATCAAAAAGATGATGATTATGTATTTTCAGATCGTTGAACTCGTCACCGGCAGTTAAGGGGCAGAGGGGCGACACTCTGAATGGGAGGCAGAACGAGCGTAACATTGATTTAAGGGCGTCGACGCCTTTCTTGTACAGACGAAACGAATCTTGTATTTCCTTCTAACTCGCATTTATGAGGTCTGTTCGATTAAATTAAATATTTTACTATGTATTCTAATGTTACATTATCATTTTTTTTTTATTATTTTTAAACACTTTCCGCGTTTTTCTCCGTAGGCAAAGGAAACCAGATGTTAAAATTTGTGTAGGTAGAACTCAACGCCGCGCTTTGATAACAAGGACAGGAAAAGGTAACTAGTTACAACAACCTTAAATATTTAATGCTTGTAATTTGTTGGATGAAATATTTACATATGAATCTACATTGATCATATAAATAGTTAATACAGTGTTTAACGACAGACAAAGAGGGAAAAACAATCATTTATCAACTTAAACCCTGTATACTTCATTACTTCAAAGACATATTCGAGTGAGATACCTACATTCGGATTTACACACAATTATAGCATATGGCACCTTAATTTTCTTTAATTGGCACTTACCAAACAAAACCACTATATAGTTCTTATCAAAAACAATCATTTAAACATACATATAATCCTGTTACAAATTTTACAATTTTATTCTTACATCGACGAGTAAAATAAATTTTAATTCAAACATGCGGCAAGACCAAATAGTTTTACATATCAAAAATAGGGTCCATATACAAAACCCGCTGTAGAATACCTAATAAGCGGATCGGTTTAAGAAATCTCGTGCGCTAACCCGCGCTGGGTCAACGACCAGCCGGCGTAGCCAGCTTATCGAGAACTGCGCCAGCGCATGCTATAAACAATAGTTTAAACTACGGTAATACATCGCCAATAAATATATACCAAGGTCATTGCTAGCGATTATCATATCGGTTTTGGTCAGAGATAATAGAAGTGCACGCCTCCTTTGTCACGTAGGTGAGGCTACTAATTTAAAATAATAAGTTAAGACGTAATATTAATGGGGAACATTAATTTTCATTTTTAACGATACGATATATATTTGAATTAAATTAGGGTAAACAGAGAGAGCTTAGTGCCATGATACTCTTGTCTTGTACTTTTCACTCGAATAAAATACTCGATTAATAAGTAAATAGGCGGAAAAACACGCGACGAATCCCAGCCCGATCGACAGCCGCAAGCCTAGGTTCGAGTCGTAGAAGACGGCCTTACCGCTGACGACATCCTCTCAAAGAGCCATGTAACAGTGGGTAGGTGGGTACGGTAGGTCTTACAATATTAACATCAAGTTTAAAAAAAGCAGGTGATTATCAATTTTTAGCTTATGTTTACCTACATATTGAATTGCACTTCTATGTTTACTATAAAAGCTGTCTATTTTAATTGTAAATTACAATTTACAATTACACAAGATCTTTTACCTTATCATAATAAGAAGTACTAACAAAAAACAATACTGTAAATACAGAAAAAAGGTATGAAAAATTAACAAATTTATTATTATATAAATATACAAAAAAAAATTAATACACAACGAGATACATTAGCTACAGTAGTTTTTGCAACAGATTTTTTACACGATTGACGTCATCTGAGATTCTTGACACAAAGCAAAATCACGGTGACAATGGTTAAACTTCAGCATAGTAACTTCTATATATAACACCTATTTCGTATGTAAAATATAACAATATAAAAAAGTCTTGATAATGAGCCCTTTCTGTTGAGGCGAGTCTCGGTGCACTGTCCACAAGTGTGTGACTGTAAACGTGACTGGTTGTGAGTTCGATCCCTATTCGAGGAAATGTGATATTTATTTAAATTTATATTTCCATTTTTTCGCTCTGGTGGCGAAGCGCGTTGAGTTAAGTTACTCAACACGCAATGCCTCGAGGGAAAATGAAGAATGGTGTAAGAGATACAGCGTGACGCTAAATTTCAAAAAAATAATCTTGATAATGAGACGTATCTCTTTATTAATAGGCATTATATTTTAGGCTTCCGAGATACAATTGCTATATAAAAAGTTTATAATCGCATTACAGTGATATAAGAACACCTTAAATATCATTTATCAGTAGATATTATAAAGTAGGAGAGTATATACTCTCCGAATTGCAACAAAACAAAAATAGCCCTCACATACATCTCAAACATCTTAACGTAGAATGCTATATTCCACGCACATTCTGATATTAGGGGTGAGTGCCCCCTACTGTATGGGGACGAAGTGTGACAAAGGTATTTCACATATCGACAGGCCCCCCTGAACGCGTTCAAAGCAGACACCCACCATTAATCATAATATAGAACGTGTACAGTTCTTACATACGATAAAGGGCCTGGCGGAATGGACAGAGCATCTGGTAAATGACCGTTTCCTCTATACTTATGAAAAGCAAAGCTTAATACTAATTTAAATATTGATAAAAAATTTTTTTTCAGTTTTACGTTGTACTCCGCATATAGCGGAACAGGCAAAGAGAACCTAGTTTCCTTCTTCATTTTTCGCCGTATTCTCGACGCAACGCTTATGGAATAGCAGAACTCAAAGCCACTCTTGGCCCTTGTTCCCAAAGGAAATAAAAATATTTCATTCCTCCGAGTGGAAATCGGACACCTAACCGTCGTTTTCGGAATCTTATACACCCCATATATTTATATTACATGTTGAATGGCCGAGTCTAACGCTGTTTGTCAATAATTTTATAAATATCAATATTAGATAGGGAGAGACTCTTAATCGAGATCATTCTATTCACAAAGGTACATTCTAACTGTGAGCGGCCTGCTGCCATAGAGTCAAGTTATATATCCCAAACCAGAAAAGTATTAGAATGTATAAAATTAAAGATGATTCGTGCAATAGACACTTTCATAACTTCAAAATTACCGAAAGCGCGCTTATGATCTGGAAAGTACAGTTGAACTCGCGTTTAATCAGAATGATTTATGGCCTTTGCCACAAAATATAATTTATCAGTAACAAGAAATCATTGCGAAGATAAAATCGAAAAGAAGATAAAAAATTATACATTTACTCTCAAACTTTAAAAAATTGTATAAAAATCTATTGTTAGACATACGAGCACGTAGTAGATTTTCCTATATGAATTAAATCAAAAATCAAACCTACACCATTTTAAAATTATTTAAACATAGCAATGTCGTAAAATCTCAAAACGCATAATGTTATTTATTTTAATTAACTAATCTCATAAATACGACACTAATATATTTAAAGCTGTTTCTATTCATACTTCCGTTACTTTAGGATCGTTCATCGTGTTAAAACAACAAATCATTCGGTCACTTTTTTTATGAAAGTAACAGATTGCTTATTTATATATGGAAAGAGACATTGAAATAATGATATGGACTTTTACATGATAAGCGTTGTGTCTATTTGCTTAGTGTAAAATTTAAATACTATTATATACTTAGTCTAGCCATATAAAATATTCATTAATAAATAGAGATTGAGGTCGTCGTGGCGCAGCGGCACACAATGCTTTGCTGTAAACGCGATGGTTGTGAGATCGATTCCCAGTTGGGAAATGATTTTTTTTATTCTTTTATTCTTAGCTCTAGTAATAAGACAAAGCGCGGCGTTGTATTACTATGCTGCTAATCGGGATACAGCTTAAAGCTAATAGAACTGCTGTTATGAAAAACAATACACACGCATATATTGCCTTAAAATTATAGCAAACTTCTAACTCAAACGATGATGCTTGAGGCTGAAATATCAATCATCAATAATTTTCAGTTGCATCTCAAGAACCTGCGAGTTGATAGAGAAAAAATGTCTGCATACTTATTTTACAGTTCGAATGAAATATAACAAAACTTGACTTAAAATACACAGAAAAACAATAAATTTTGACTATCTATATTATTCCTAGGATTCTAAATAGAGACATCTATAATAAAGGCTCGTTGTTTATTTACAAGTTGTGGGAAAGCGTACTTAGAAATTCCATTCGATAGTTTTTACTCAGCTTAGTTTCTACACGAATCACTCATGTCAGTGTTATTGATCATAGCGTTTTTGTTGTTGATGTAATAATATATCATATGTGATATTATAAAGTTGTTATATCTAAAATTATAAATATTTGAAAAAATATAATTTAATTTTAATGAGAAACGGGTGAAAAAAATATATAAAAGAGCATATTCATTTAAATTATTATGTATACGTGTGTTTATTTACATAACATATTCTAAGAGAAATTTTTGTATGAACACGTTATATAATAAGTGATAAACAATGAAATAAGAAACGAAGTACATATGCGCGTTTTTATCAATGGTTTGCATTGGCAATACTATAAGAAAGTATGCTTTTTTGTGTAAGTTTACTATAAGAAAATACTACAGCTACTCCCACACGAAACGTAAACAGTTATTTTATATTTTGTAAATTAAATATTATATAACACTACAGACATTCTGTCTGTACCCTTATTTAGTAGTAATTAAAGGTCCGAGACCACTAAAACCTAGCGGAAATCGTCTCCACGAAAATGAAACGCCGCAGGATCGCTCGCGCATACTTTTACGACGCCTCAGTGGAAGGCCTGCCTATTGCAGGCCACCGTTGCCTTCAGGGTTCTCCGGGGCAGGTTTCAGATCAAGGCTAAGTTTACGTCATTTGGGCATCCCAAATGAATTTTACTTATTATTATCTTAATATTAATTCGAGGCCATCG
>DWAN01006233.1:0-10614 GCA_018230445.1 Heliconius hewitsoni | reverse complement strand
GCCGCCCGCGCCCGCCGCGCCCGCCTCGCCGCCGCGCCCGCCCTCCGCCTCCTCCTCCAGCGCCGGCTCCGCGCCGCACTCGCCCTCGCTCGAGGAGCGCATCCGCTCGCTGGACGAGAAGTACGAGCGCTGGACCGTGGGCGGCCGCGCCGCGCCCGACCGCGCGCGCCTGCGCCACCGCCTGCTCGAGCTGGACGTGAACGAGGTGAAGCCCTCCGACGTGGTGCTGTCGCTGCTGGCCAAGCGGTCCGTGTTCGATGAGGACTCGGAACGGCTGGAGGGCGCACGCGTGCCGAGCCCCGGGGGCAGTCCGCGCTCACGGATACTCCGTTACCCTTTTAACGCGGCAGGTGCATCGCAACCACCGGAACCGGAAGATTTAGAGCGCTCGCGACTGGAAAAGCTAATCAAGATCGACTTGGATAATGACTCAAGGCTCAGAAGAACACCCTCTATAGACAAATCGTCATTGGACATTGCCGAGAAGAAACTATCACCCGGTCTCGAACGAACTGACTTTGAGGAACACATGAACAAAAGACGAAACTCACTGCTTATTACAGACGAAAAGCCATTACTTAATGACTTAAAACCTAGTTCAGATAGATGTCTTGAAACAAGCATCAGTCTGGAAACCCCAGAGAAGACACCAAATACACTGATAAGAGACATTCGAAATATCTGTGAGGATAAAATAATAATAAAAAAAGAGGATATTGAAGAAAAACATACCATAAAAACTAATTGTTCTATTATAAGTAAATATGAAAGGAACTGCTTCCGAGAAGATATAAAATTACGAAATGAGGAAAGTAAGGACAGTAAATTAATAAAACAAGAATTACAATTAGATTTACCGTTAAGTTCTTCTGAAAAATATTTTTTTAAGAATGAATTTGATATGAAATCGGAGTCTATTATACAGGAAGATATAAAGTTACAACTAGAACAGGAAAGTAAATTACACGAATCAAGTATTCGAATGAAAAACGAATCTGAAAGATGTCAGAATAATATTACAAAAGAGACTTTATCTTATAAAATTCATAATAGTAATCATTTGAATGCAATAAGTTGTATTGAATCATCTAAGAAAAATTGTGACATCCCAAGCAATCAAGAGACTAAGTATCATAAAAATTGTAAAGAAAAAAGTGAAATTGGTACTCAACTTACACAAAAAGATGATAAATCTGGAAAAGAAAATGTAGACTGTGATAAATCTGTTGATAAAACTAAATTGGCTAATAACATTTTATTTTCTCCAGACCGTATAACAACTGATATTGATAGATCACAAGAAGACCATAATAAAAGTGAAAAGGAAAAATCAAAGCACAACAAAGAAAGAATTGAAAAAGATATGGAAAAATCTAAAAGTAAAACTTTAAAACTCGAAAAATATGAAAAAGATCGCAAAGTTAAAGAGGATGCTTCAAATAATAAACAACATTCAGAAAAGAGTGACAAATTGAAGTCTGAGAAGGACTCAGAAAAAGAACGTGATGTCGATAAATCTAAGCATGATGAAAAACACGGACGGCACGAAAACCATAAGAAGGATAAAATTGAAAAAGAAAGAAAAAGAGAACTTTCTGAAGTAGATATTTTAACCAAAAGTATAAAAAGGGACGACAAACATAAACACGACCGAACCAAAAAAGATAATGACAGTAAACGCGATTCAAAAAAAGAAATTGACGTGTCTAAAAGTCGTAAAAGTTCAAGGGATGAATCTTCTAGAGATATTTGCCGAAAAGATTCGACAGACTCTACGACTTCTAGAGCATCTCACGAATCAACAGCATCGAAATTAAGAGATTTAGATATCATAGAGACGAAAGAAGAGCCAAAGTCAAAAATTAAAAGTCCCGATGTAATAAGTAAACATGAACAGGAGAAGGAACCATCAAAATTGCATGACCATAGCAAACTAGATGTAAAAGCGAAAATTAAAAGTGAAAGTAAAGATGAAAATAAAGATTTTGGAGAATCGATTTTAAAAACTAAAATAAAAGAGGAAAAAGATTCTGGAGAACATCATAAAAGTAAAAGTGATAATTATGGAGACACTTCATCAAAGAGTAAAGGTGATGGATGTGAAAAACAAAGGCATTATTCCCTTGATTCGCCAAGCGTGGACTCTAAACGGAAAGAACGATTAAATTCTTGCTCAAGCTTACCTTCTCACGTTGGCAATAAAAGAAGAATGTCGTCCCAGGACAGCGTAGATTACCTTAATGAAGATTCAAAAAAGAGTAAATTAGATCGCCGTGATTCCAAAGATGCTAGAAGCTTAGAACGACATAAAACCACAAAATTTAGCAAAGGCCATTTTGCTAAAATAATAGAAAGTAAAACAAAAGATGATAAAAAAAATCAAGTAAAGCCACCTGACAATGACATATTTCTACATACTAGAGATAATGAAATAAAAGAGGCTCCAAGTCAAGAAAAAAAGAACATTAAAAAGAGCCCTCCGGTGGAAAGTGAAGATAAAACAGTTGGATGTTCTGACGCTTCATCGGAATCGTTGCACAGTAATATTGACTTTCTTGCGACTTTAGAATTAAGATCAAGCGAAGAAGATGAAAAACAAAGAGCTTTGAGAAAAGAAATGAAAGAAAAGAAGCGTATACAACAGTTACAGCAGATTCAAGAGCTTCAAATGCAGCAGGATGCTTTAAATCAACAAGAACATGGCAATAAAACAAAGGAAGATCGCAAATACAAGCACGAAGACAAGAAAAAGGAAGCCGCACGGGAGAAAAGAATGTCCACTGATCGAAAAAGTAAAGATGAGAGGACAGAGCAGACCAAACGACGTAATCGTAAACAGTTGCAAAGTTCAGACAGCTCCGATTCCGATGAGCCAAAAAAACATTCTATTTTTGATATCGTTGATGATGGACCTACATATATTTCTATGTACGACAAAGTTAAAGCTAGATCTTGCAAAAACATGCAAAAACAAGAAGAAGAAAAACGCCAAGAAAAGATCAAAGCTAAGTTTAGCCAGTTAAAACAAAGTAGGGCAAAGCGGGAGGAAAAGAAAAGATCAAGCTGGGATGAGGATAGTGATTCCGAAAACGAGCGACGTAAGCCGCATAAGGCATCAATGGATAGTTCTACTGATGACGACCACATAGTTACAAACAGCAAAAAACGAGAAAAATCACATGGATCAAGTCTGGAATATGACCGTAGTAGAGGTAACGATTATTTTGATGTAATAAGCAACGAAGAAGATTCTCGTAACAAGCTATCTCGTAAAAACTCAAGGTCTCGTATCATGTCCGATACTTCCGATGACGAAAACATGAAAAGAACACTAGGTAAAAGTCCCAATTTTATGGATAAAATAAAAAAGGAGATATTTTCAGATTCAGAATCTTCTCAAAAGTGTAAAGACGTAGAAATACAGCTTAAAGAATCAAGTGATGATAAAATTAAGAAAACATCTCTTTTAAATTTGTTTGGAAAAAGTGATAGCGATGACAGTAGACTTAAACCAAATTTAGAAATCGACACGGATTACAGATTGACATTTCCTAAAAATTATCATAATGAGATTTCTTCAGAAAATGAATCGATTCCCCCTAATAGAAATTCCTCTGAAATACGCAAAAAACATAAGAAGAAACAAAAGAAATATAAATTTTCATTTTCTGATGAAGAAACTAAAATTGAAAGTGGTCACGATATACAGTCTGAAAGTGGTTCTAAACATAAAAATACTGAAAAAAGTCGTCGGCATAGTAACAAGAAAGAAAAGCGAAAAGACAGAATACGAGACAGTGTTGATACAGACGAGCCTCGTGATGAAAAAATTAAATTGAAAAGAGAGAAACGTTCTCCCAATCAGTCGTATGACGGTATGACAGAACCTCCTTCTAATAACAATAAAAAAGACGGGAAAATGGAAGATATATTTGGACCTCTCTCTGATGAGTCTGACAGAGACGTCGGAAGTATTAGTAATAAACTGGAATTAACACCCGCAGACTTTGATTCTACAATAAATACAAATGAAAAAAATATCTCCAATTGCGACGAAACTAAAAATAAAGATAAGGATGACAGTAAACGAAGAAGGGACAAGAAAAGAAAGGAAAAGAGACATTACATACGTGATGATGAGAATAGTCTTGATGTAGATGCAGTAAGTAAAGCGATAGAAGCTCGTTTATTGGCTGATATACCTAATACACATGATGATAAAACAGAACATGGCATATCTGAATGTATTACCAAAAGTTCTGACAACGATCTTAAGTTTATCGATATTAATTATAAAGAGGAAGCAATTACTCTAATGAAATATAACGAAAAAGTAAGAAAAGATTCAAGAGACAAAAAGAAGAAGAAAAAGAAAAATAAAGAGGATAGACAAAGTCGAAAAGATCACCACCATTATCATCATAATCATAATTATCATCATGAAAAAATTCAACTAAATGATGATTCTTATATAGATAATATTCAAATGTCACCGAAGACTATGTTATTAGATATACCACTTCCTAACGATATACAAAAGGTAGAATTAACTGATAAATCAGATGACAGCAAATCTTTGTCAGAATCTCCTAATCTGCCGCAAAGTCCTTCTTTTGGAATTAAATACACAGAAAATAATGATTCAATAAATAACGAATGTGACACTCCGAATCGCTTAGTAGTAGATGATGCTATCGAAATTGATTACGATCTTACAGAAAACATTGAAGTAAATGATATCCCTATGCCTCCACCTATAGACAATATCGTTCAAGATATTAGTGAAGTTCCATTACCTACAGGACCACCGCTTGATACTGACTGCTCCAAAAATATATTACCGCCTTATGACGTAGAAGTTGAAGTCGACACTGATGTAAAAATTAGTGAAGACGCTGTCCGAAGCATACCAAGTTTGGATAATGAAACTGAAAAACAAATTGATAAGATAATTAATGATTCACATGGAAAGATTGACAAAAAAGTAGAAGAAAAACCTCGTGCAATTATTTCACAAGAAGAAACTGAAGATGCTGTAGCAGCATTGTTGGGTGAAAGCTTTGGCGGAAAGATTAACGCATTTGACAGTTGTTATGAAGAAGTAGAAAGTAACACAGCTCACCATATAGAAATTGAGACAACTCCTATTGAAAGTGAAACTATGCCAGAAGAAGATGCAGAAGAAATGAGACAAGCAGTCCAAAACTTAAACGCTAGTGAAATGGAAATTAAGCCCGACACACCAGTTTCCGATAATGATCTTCTTTTAATCGATACTGACACAGAAGAAGGTGATGAAAATAACCAAGATGCTATTGAAAGACTGCCAGTAAACATAATTTCAACTAATTCATCACTTAACAATAACACGAAAGTGAGTATACCTCAGACAACCGCCCAAACATCTAATATTATTATAGCCAAACCAAAGACGACGATAGTTAATACTACTACTAAGGAATCAACCAACTTGCCTAAAAAGTCAATTGAAGATGAAATAAAAGCACTTGTGACAAAACAAGATAATTTACAACAAAGTACGTCAACAGCGACACCTGTGATCACGTCTTGGACGCTATCAAACAATAAGCTAATAGAACCGCAAGTTTTAAATATTCCCGCTAGTTCTGTAGCTAGTAGAGACAACAATGATAATAAACCAACGCATATAACAGCTAATATTGTACAAATGAAAACTCCTACAAATCAAAATGTACATATTAACAACACACCAAGGCCTGTTTTGAATGCTACTAGACCTAGCGCACCATATCAAGTTATTAATCAGATAATACGACCTCAAGTATCATCAATGCAGCCACCAACTATAAAAATTCCAGAACCACATATTATTTATCAGAAACCACAAGGAATTGTTATTTCGCCTAGAATGACTAATGAACCTATATTACTAAGTCCAAAAACCAATCAACAAACAGAAGGCATAACATCTCCTCGGTTAGGGAATATGGCGATCTTAAATACATCTCAAAATATAAATTCAACCGGAATGGTTTCACCTGGTGCTATTCAACAGCGATCTCCAGGACAAGTTACTGTAGTGAGAATGCAACAACCGCAACTCAGTCCGATTCAAACTATGCATATTCCACATGGTGCCAGACCTATGGTGTCACCTAACAGGCCTAACTCAGTGTTAGTTCAAACACAGGGTACTCCAATACATTTCAATAGGCTTCCTGTAACCCCAGTTCTTGCATCTATTCCAAAATTAAATGCAAACATTATTCAACAAACTAAAGGAAACAATCATAATTCACCAATAATACATCAGCCAAAAATAATATCAAGTGAAGTTCGAAAGGCTGATAGTATTAATGAGACTGCAAAAATTATCCTGTCGCCAAATCGATTACAGCAGTCGCCTTCTCCTACTATTATGGCACAAAATCGACTCATTTCAATGCAAAATTCGCTGCACGTCGCCAATGTGAATTCTACCTTACATCTTTCTAATAAAGTCTTAATAAATAACAAAAACCAATTAATGGATAAACGCGAAAACCAAATTGTCAAATCGGAACACAATCATATTACTTCTTTAGCGTCTACACCTATTATACATGTGGCGAGTGCATCTCATTCTTCTCCATCCATAATACAAGGATCGGTGAAACCAGCTTTATTGCAAGAAACTTCGTCAGTTAATAGAGGACACCCGTCGAACGTAATCCATACCATCAATTCGCAGAGACTAGTGACGACTACTCCTGTGACTAATGTAATACAACTGGATCAGAATAAAGTCCCTCCAACCTCAGTTTTATCTATGGCTACTATAAAACCCCATACATCGGTGGTTAAACCAGAAACATCGAATACAGTCGTTGTTACTACTTCGAGTTTAGCTAATGTTGTCATGACCCCTTTATTGCTTAAAACAAGTTCAACTCCCAAGCCAACTATACGGTTACATAGTAGAAGTGAAAGTGAAAATATTGAACACATAACTGCAACCGTATTAGGTACTGTTCAGAAGAATCATGACTTAAAGCAGACAGACAAAACTACAGAGATTCAAAATAAGGAAGCAGAAGATAAAAGGAAATCTCCAGTTCAGCCCACTCCACTTGTAGAAACCATAGCTAAATGTGAAACAGATTTTGAAGAATTATTGAAAGACAAAACAAATGAAATAAAAATAACCAACCACCCAGAGAAAATAGTGGAAATAAATGTTGGGAGAAATATTACTCTGATAAATCAAAACCATGCCAGAAGGACTAGTTTAGAAAATACTAAACGTATAGAGTACAGTGGAAGTGAAAAACATGGATCAGAAATAATAGCCATAAATCCTCTTAATGACAAATTATCTGAAAAAGAGGAAAAGAAATTGCCTCTACCTCTAAACACTATTGGACAGGAAAAGACTTTAAAAGAAGATGACATTGATGCGCATCAGCAAGACAAAACAGATACAGAGCAATTTATAATGCATAAAACAAATCAAATTTCTAATAATATAGAAAATGTGGTAAAATTGGAAGTTGAAGAAAACAAAAATCAATTCTTTGGCTTCTTGGGTAATCAAAATACTAGTAATGAAATCAAAAATATTGACGAAAATGATTACTGGTCAGGCATAGAAGTCAACATTGAATCTGTAATTAAAAAAGTAGATTCTTTATGTAAAGAAATACCTGACGAAAAGAAAGAAGAAACCAGTGAAATAAGTGTCCCCATATCGAATGAAAATGATAAGCTTAATATAGAGAAAACGGATCACAACGAGTCTTCTGTTGATGAGCACATATGTGTTAATCCTGAATCTAGTGTCAATGCATTTTGCAATGAAGGAAATGATAAATCTGAGACATTCAATGACAGTAGTGTTTCGGAAGAATCTGTTTTGGATAGAACAATAACAACAACACCAAGTAGTAAAAGAGGTGGCCGTAATGGTCGAGGTAAAAAATCTGAAAAAACTGATAGAGTGCAAACCCGACAGATATCCAAGCCGGCCAGAGGAACTTCAAAGCGAGGTAGAGGTAGAGTAAAAGTAGACAAAAAAATCAAAGATTATGTCAGTAGTAATTTAAATAATATGCCAGGTGACGTTTATGATTTCCACGAGGACTCTGGTGATGAAACAGTTAACTCTCCTAACAAAAGCGAAGTAAGGCCTCGATTAATTTTGACAATTAAAAGTCCTCTTTCTGGGCACTCTAACTCCATTGCAACTTCAACACTTAGTATAACCCCCAAAGACCAGTGTAAGAAAGAAAAACCTAAGGTAACCCAGCCCAGCGAAGATGAACGTTTCTGTTATGCACCGCCCTCCATTATAAATACTCGTAAATCGAGGAGACTGCAAGAAAAGGATATCCAAAGAAGTACTGTTGACGATGTCATTGATGATGTCATAAAAGGTTCTTCAGCACAATACAAAAATAGTACAGAGCATAATAAAAAAAGAGCTACTAGGCAAACTGGAAACAAAATAAATGCAGAAAAAATATCACAGTGTGACACACGAAAGTCTCCTAGAGGCGCAAAGAGAACAAGAGATAGAAGTTTGTCCGATGCGTCTGTGGGCAGCAGTGATGACAATCCAAAGAGAGAAGATATCGTAAAAGAAGCCAAGGTTATAAAATTGGCCGAACCTGTCGTCCCAGTTAAAGCGGAAGTCGAAATTAAAACGACCCCCGCGCCGACGACGGTGGTGGTCCCGCCGCCCAACCCCACGCCAATCATGAAACCGCCTAAGAAAAAGATACTAGCGAGTGCTTTCGAGGCCGCCGCTAATGCGAGTAACACAAACAGAGCGGGCGGAGCGTCCCCGAACGTGGGCGACAGGCCCGCGCCCGACACGGAGCCCGGGCCCGCGCCCCGCGTGGACAACGTGCCCGTCAACATGATGCCCGTGGGCGCCACGGAGGCCACGGACGCGCGCGTGCAGTCGCCCGCGCTGCCGCACCGCCCGCCCTCCGCGCACCACCCGCCGGACCGCGCCACACCTATACTCGTCAGGTACGTACTGGTGAGAAAAGGGTAATCGCAATGTTTGTGGATTCGATTTTTATTTGAGGGAAATATTTGATATTGCAATTATTCTCAGATTTCCTCTGGTGGGACAAAGTGCGGGCGTGAGTTGCCAACTGCAACTGGGGAACGGAGTGTTTTAACGCAAGTTCTCTCTGTCTACCCTAAAAAACTTATATGTTTTCTTACAAGTTGTCTTTATAGAGTATGAATGATTATTAAATTTAAACAATAGTTCGGAAATGAATAAGTATTTTGTTATTTAGTACTGAAATAAAAAAATATATAAACCAGCTTCACGCTCTATTGCTGTGCTGTTGCAGCGAACAGCGGGGTGGGCAGAGGGGACCTAGTGTTAAGACACTGTTCGAGGCCCAGCATATTAGGGTTATACAATGAAGGTTGTGTCGTGACTTCAGAGGCGGCGAGGGCGAGGGCGGGGCGGGCGCGTCGCGGTTCCGCGGCGCGTACGCGGGGCCCGCCAGCCTGCCGCGCGGCGCGCACCACCCGCCGCTCTCCAAGCAGGTCGCCGGCGGCCCGCAGCACCACCCGGGTGAGCCGCTTTTATATTTGTATAAGCAAGTTTATAATTGAAGAATATACACTATTTTATTGCAATTATTACTTCTACATATTTTTTTATGGTTTTAATTGTATTTCTTAAATACTAACCAAAAATTTACTAAATGATAAAAACGATTTCATTTTAGGGTCCAGAGTAACTATCACAAATGTACCTGCTGTCAGCCCACAAGGTCAAATTTCGATGGTGAGTCGGTCTTTTACTTCTATATTGTTATCTTTGCTCTTATCAGCAGCGATTGAATACAAATTATCATATTGTATCTTCCTGAATAAAAAAAGTAAATGAATTCTGTTCATGCTATCCGGGATAGTCTGCAGAATTAGTTAGAAGTCCACCGCCTGCCCACCAACAGACTTCTCCTATCACTTCGGTATATCATAATGTAATATATTTTAAATTTATGTATTTTATTATTAGTAAAATGTTTAATATTGATCTTTTTATATTGATTAATTTTTTTTTTGACAGGGCGAAGGAATGTATCCTCATTTTTCACAACACCATTATCAGATGTATCAACAGCATTTTCGTGCAACGCAATTCGAAAATGTGCCCAGCCTCACTACTTTTCCGAACAGGTGAGAGCGAAAATTACATTCTTTTATTATTTTTTGAGTATGTAATGAAAGTGATCAGTTACGTTTATTTTGGTTCTTTATTTGTAAACAATTACGACAGTTTGTTTGTTTTAATGTCTTTAAAATTGGGAGACTCGTATACAAATATGTTGTTACAACTGATTTTTTGTCTTTTTTCATCGTATTACTAATCTTTTTACACGTATACCGGCCGAGTCGGAGTCTCGGAGCGGGTTACGTAGGAGACGTGGACCGGTAGGTGTAGGTCGTTTGACACAAAAGGTTTTACAGAGGCGCGCTGGAAGCGGAGGGCTCGGAGGCGCCGACGCCGCCGCTGGAGCTGCGCCGGCCGCCCTCGGCGCGCGTGCCGCGGCCCGCGCACTCGCCCTCGCCGCACGACCGCCACATCATGTACGCGGTGCGCTGCGGGCGCTCGCCGCCGCC
>DWAN01006232.1:0-10616 GCA_018230445.1 Heliconius hewitsoni | reverse complement strand
GGCCCGGCATTACCTGATGCGAAACGCAGTGGCATAAAGCCACTACTTCACGCCACTATAAAAAATATTGCTAAAAAAATTCAATATAATACATACTTATGTATGATAATTTATATTTTATATAGAAATTAATGGTAATTAAAAATTTGCATATCTTTCGAATGAACGTAAACTAAACTTTAATATACGTGCGTTATTTTTACAATTCATCTCAAGGGAATGCACGGTACGAAATACATAGAACAACATTCCAACACCTTGTAATGAGCGGATGTCGGGAATCGATAGCGAAATGTGAGCATATTTTATAATATTATATTAGCTCAACGCGAAATGACTCCTACACCATGGACCCATGGTTTCTTTTAAACAAAAATCAAGAGCTATTTATTGAAATGAGAGAAATCTATAAGGTACAAAGTTGCGTCAAAATAAGCCTTTATAAACTTTGAAATAGAAGCTGGATTTACATCTTCTTCATAAGGGACACGCAATAAATATAGGGAATCGAAGTTGGCGCCAGCCATTTTAAGCGCGCGTCAGATATGATCTAAATCTAGTCAACAGGCTGCAGCTATTTTAAGTAATTTCTAATAATACGCCTCTAATCTTGTTTATTGAGACAAATTATAATCCACCGTGGCGTAGTTGGCATATGTATGTCTAGACGGGAGGGTTATAGCGTTGAATTCTACTAGAAAGGATGTTTATGTGTGATATGATGTGAGGCCAGTCGTGGCGTAGGGGTACAAGAATGAGACTTTGTTCTATTAAAACATCAGTCAATAATATAATCTGTCTATTCAACTAAAAACCATAGAACTATGTAGAAATGTCGTTATGTACAATTATCCAACCAAACTAAAATAAGAAACGTAAAAAAGAAAATATTGTTATGTGATTTGAAGTGTTTGCAATTTACGCCGAAAGTACCTTAATTTTCATTTATTTGAGCTTCGGTAGAGGATTTAGGGACATTCCGAATATTTTTTTTAAATATTCTTTTTGTTAATTATATTACAATAAAGCAAGTTTTATAACCCACTCACGATATTCATGTAAAAAAATTGAAAATCGGCCCATTAGGATTCATATATGTACATGAGTTGTGTGGCGTTCAGTCACTTCATGCAGTGAACGACCTATTTATGAGTATAAATTTGTTTACAAGTTTCTACTAAATATGTTTTTTTAAGGAACAAACAAGGCAAACGAGCGTTCGGCAGCATCACCGCCGCCCACGACCCCGTGCAACACCAGAGGAGATACAGGTGCGTTGCTGGCATTTAAGGTGGAGATAGACGCGCTGTTTGAAGGTACCCATGTCATGTCGACCTGGAAATACTGCCGCGGGTAGGCCATTCCACAATTCAATGGTACGTGGAAGGAAATTCCTACGAAACCGCACAGTAGTGGAGTGCCACTTATCCAGGTTGTGTGGATGATATTTACTCTTGTGACAGACTGTGCGGTTAGAAAATTCGGCGGCAGGTGACACGTGAAACAGTTCTTCAGAACACTCCCCATGATAAATGCGGTAGAGAACGCACAGCGAGGAGAGGTCTCTACGCAAAGCTAAAGTGTCAAGCCTTTCATAGATCATTGGATCTCCAACGATTCGAACGGCTCTACGTTAAGTATACCTTATAGATTTGGATATACTATATATAAAAACTATAATATGTAAATAGCGTATCAAACATATACGTTATTACCGTGGACGTATCTAGAGATATTTTCTAGAGCGAGGAATGGAGAGGGGGAGGAGAGAGATTTATTCATATAAACGTTATTTTTTTTATTTTTCAGTGAAATTTTTTCGTTAGTACTATTTTGTAGTGGGCCCGGCCCACCCGGCTCCCCTTGGTCCACCGGCCATGACTACTACTTATACTTTATGGACATAAGTAATCTTTTTATAAAGAAAAACAACGAATTTATGATTCATTTCAATTAAAATATAAAAAATACAAATAGCTTGTGCTATTGTCACCAACTAATCCATTTACGCATATCAAAATCAACAACTCAGCATCTTGAACTAAGAAAATAATAACGTCAAACAAGAAATGTCTTAAACGGTCATACGTTCTCGGAATTCTTCAAAACATGTGAGTGCTTTTTCTTGTCGTGCCAATATCATATTATTTATTAAAAACAGAATAAAAACTTAAGTCCACTCTTACCCTTCCGCTGATTTTATGAATAATTATATGAACTTGCCTATAACGCGGTCTTGCGTTTAATATGGAAAGATTTGTAGTATAAAAAAATAATGTAAAAAAAACATAAATTTTGAAATATAACATTTCAAAATTTTTAAAATATACTGTAGGTTGAGGCGTAATTTCTTAATAATTTGCCTGCGCAAAATGTATAAAGTATTGTAAGACGTAAAGGTTGTAAAATACAATGTATTTTAAGGAAAAAACGAACCCTCATAAGATCACTTTGTTGTTTGTCTATCTGTCTGTCAAGAGCTGCTATCTCAGGAACGCTTAGAGGAACTTATAGATATTGAGTTGAAATTCAAATCAGTTTTTTAGCCCTTTGATTTCCTGAAAAAATCATATTTCTACATTTACTTAAAAAAGATATGGCCGCTTATATAGCAAAAAACGTGTATTTGGACACTATGAAGGGAATCTAGATGTAGAATTATAAAATTATGCAGCTAGCATCTACAGGTAGTTGATACAGGTAGTACTAGTTCAGAGAAAAAATCTAAAAAACTATACAGTTATAGTAAACGTCTAAAAAATTAAATTTAATATTAATTCAATTTAAAGGCAATTTTTTTTATTAAATTCGCTAGTTCAAGCGAGGTATCAGATGGAAGGACTCTGGCTAAGCTAAGTTTGAATTTCAGAAAAAGCTCGAGACCTCCAATTTTTGTACGGAACTCTCGGTGGACGAGCCGACTCGCGCTTGTCCAATGTTATACGTGAGGATAAATCCATAACTATCACGCTATCCATAACAACAGTCAAACGCTGTACTACTGCGCCACGATACCTTCATCGTCTTATAATAACCAGAAATTAAGAAATCTATGTACATAACTAAAGTATGACTAATTTTAATGACTCACAATTTAAATTATATCGAAACGGAATCTACAATAGGATAAATTAAATGATACGACTGGTATAGTTAAACACTTTAATTTGTATAGCAATTTGCTCAATTCGATAAGCTGCGACATAAATATTTAATAATATTATTATTTGTTGCAGACATTGTAGATATTAAGAGAAATTTTAAAAGAAATCGTATCGTTGAACAACGGCGTCGACGAGAAACTGTTTGGCACTTGGGTTCATATTTTATCAATACCGAACGGAGATCCGGTTTATCTTATTTCATACTTTTTAATGTTTCTAGAGGATTTATTGCTACGTCTCTATAATAAATGCTTCGAGAGATCCTGTGATTGTTGAAAGCCCACAAAACAAATTATATCTTTACAAAATTCTAATATTATCTAAAAGTAATATCACTCTATGATACTATATACATACAATATGAAAACGTTTTTTAGTTTTACGCATTTTCCAGTTAGGCTTATAGAATTTATACTATGTTTAACACATTCTGTTGCCCATGTTTCGCTCTAACGTTCTAAATAAATTTTATCTATTCAGCTCTAATTAAATTTTATTATTATTATTGGCTTGATATGCCCCAAGAATATATTGAGTTGAATATTATATGATACAAGCTTACTGTATAGATTCAGTAAAGGAGTTTTGTAATAAATAAAGCCAAAAAGTACTGAACATTTTTTATTTTCAATATAAAACTATTACGGGTAAGCAGCATAGAATATAATTTCAAAAAAATTTTGTTTTACTTAAATTAATCATCTCAAGCATGAGTGCGTACAAATAGTTGTTATTGAGATTTATCACAATAATAAATGTTCATTTCTTATCGAAAGCAATTGTTTTAAAAATTAAAAATGTTTTCATACCACTAAGTTAGTTGTTGAATAATTAAATCAAAAATCAGTTTCGAAGTTATGGTGATTACAACTAATTAAATAAAGTTGACATATATGTATGATACAACCAAGTTTGTTTACAATAATATGAATGGATGGATATCGTTATTGGCTTAAAAAGTGTAAAATATATAGGATATTCTTTCTCAAAACTATATAATTTATCAAGCCAGCAATATAGGTTTTTTTTAACTTCAAAAAAATCGTAAAGCCAATGTAAGTAGTATAGAACATGATGAAAATATATTTAAATATATTTAGTCATTTGTAAATGATTGAATAATAGACATCCAAACTTTCACATTAGTAGATTTAGCTTTCTGTAATTGGTAAGAAAACAAGTAAATGGCATCCAATTAAGTTTTATGTATTTACGCTTTACTTGAGATATAATTACAACGTAATTAATGATATTTAGTCCTGTAATCTTTTTAGTATTAATCTATTGATTAGCTTTTTAGCGTTCTGTAGTCAAAATGCAAAATACGGAACCCATAAAATTTTGCTGTGTTCGTCTATGTGTCCTTCCGTATGTCAGAGTCATTTACCATACTTAACATACATCCTTTAAAAATAAATTGGTACAAAATATTGAAAGATTTTGAAAAATTAAATGTAGAACTCCACATACGTAACTGAAATGAAAAAAATCGAATGAGCGTGGGGTGTAGATAGATCTTTCTTAGCGGTACGGGTTTTTCTAAGAAAGTTTTCATTATTTCTTTTCTTTGTAAAATCTAAAGTGGTAAAAAGTGCCCCCCACCCCTAAATTTTGATCTACGAGTCCCACTTAATGGTTTTTCTCTTTTACCAAAGTATTAGCTCATATTTACGTTTACATTGATTAACAAATAATATTTATTAGATAACAACAAATTGTTCATCCCGATGAAAACATTTACAAAATTAAAAGTGAAGAAGTATCTAAATAATTATAGAAATAAATCAACGTCACAAAATGACTAATTAGCTTGATTTATTTCATAACTTACATGATGAATGGTTATTAAGAAGCCTGATGTTAAGGTGCAACACTTAATTTACCGTAATTTATTACCGATCATATACCTATAGTATGTAATGACGATATAAAAAATAAAGCGGGCTCTAACGCTACTGGTCACTACACGGTTTCAACGTAACAAACGTGATGTGGTTTGCGCAACATACTAGTATAGCTTACAAATACAAATTAAGCATTTAGCGTTATCAGTGGACTAGAGAGGCGATAGACATATGCTATTTATAATTAAATATATAAAATTGAAACTGGATGTGTCTCTGTACGTGAATTATTTTATTAAACTCATACAACGATAGAACTCTGTTTTTAATTTAATAGTCCACGAAATTCAAAAAATATATTCTTTTCATGTAATGTAATTGTCAAATATCAAATATTAAACATCTATTTAACTGAATTTTACTTAAAAAAAAATCTTTTTATAGAAATTTAAATATAAATAATTCCCTAGCATCTATAATATAGTATTATATCATATCTAGATTCTCTGAGTTGATAATTATTTCACTTTCTCCGATGAGTCGGTTGGACACAGCGACGTCTCGGTCTCGTTCGTCAGCGGTTGGACAGGTGATCTCTGATTATCTACATTAAGCTCCATTAGTGTTTAACTCGATACTATTTGGCCCACCGGTTTTAAGTTATACAATTATAGATTGCAGGACAAGGAAATAAATAATATGGACATTGTGCAACTTTTGATTTGCACGCGCGTTTCAAAATGTTTTTTTTTGCGTATACAGTATTTATATAGTAATAAGTCACATCGTTTGAGATGTTATTTCAATTTATAATCATATTTGTTCCGTTTTGTCTATGCTTTTTTTTCTAGAATAAACTAAAACGCTCTTTTATATATTAAAATAGATAGAAATCTACTTTGTTGTTGTTTAAACTTAGCAAAGCAATAAATACATACAATCACATAAAAAAATATGTAAAACGTTACATAATGAACATCAAGATAAACGATTATTTATCATATGTTTAAAGATTATTAATATTAGTTATAACTAATGTCATTGGTTATATTTTACATAATATATAAAGTATGAGCAGCGGACAAGGGCGCACTGCGGTCACTAAAGCTATCGGATCCGAGCAATTGACCACACGACGTATTATATGGAATGTCATTCTAATAGCATGCCCTTCGAGTACTGGCTTGTGTACTTGTAGACACTTTGTATAATACTGTATCATGTTTACTTAATATAATGTTACATTTCTTACTAATAACATTTCTTAACACTAGGTTCCCTCTGCCTACCCTGCTGTGTGCGGGATATAGCGTGAAGCTAATTTAATTTTAATTTCTTACTAATGTTATATATTATTATACAATATAAATATTCGAGCGTGCCAACGTTAAATATATTATACTTTAAGATTTTTTTTTTAGCTTCACCCTGTACACCGCACACAATAGGGTAGACAGACCCAGTGTTAAGACACTCCGTTTCCCATTTTCCGTCGATTTTGGAGACGTTGAGTGGCAGAACTTAACGACGCGCTTTGTCTTGAAGAAATGAAAATAAGGGTTGTCTGAAATGAATGAAGTATGAAACATGATATTTTCTAAGTGCCTGAAGTAACCCCTCGCCGTTGGTACAGTGGACCACATCGAAAAGATAAACAAAATAGGTACCGTATTTTTAATATAGGAGCGTGTTCAATTGATTCGATAAAACAAAATTCAACAAAAACTATTTTTCAACTCAAACCAGTGCACGTTTAACCAAACGTAGGTACTTTCCAATATTTTTATTTGTTATCTATATTGAATTCTTAATATTACATGAAAAAAAAACATTATGTAATATTTACAATTATCTTAAAATGTATTAAATATAAAAAATTACTTATTATCGAATAAATAAACCTATTTAGATACATAACTATTGCTTTATATCTTATTGCTACCAAAATATTTTTTAGCTTCGACACTCTATTCTCTGCTTTTTGCTTGAATTCGAAAGATCGTTTGTTAAGGATATTGTCGCCTCTCACTTTATTATCAGAGCAGAAAAAATTAAAATCGAACCAAGTTCCACAAACTTAGTCAGACGCTTTCCTATTGCGTCACATCATCTCAACGTTTTTTGCACCCACCGCTGGACTCCATCATTTATCACGGAGGGCATTTCTCATACTCGTCGCCCTTGGTAATTATATGTATAGTATGTACATAGGTGTATAAAAATATTAAAACTATTTTATAATTAATTAGAGACTGTCGTGGCGCAGTGGTACTAGCGTGTAACTCTAAGGCGACGTGTAGATTTTATCCCCACTAATGAGAATGTATTATTAATTATAATATTTTCTTCTCTTCACTCTAGTACTCGTAAGTTCCGCCACTCAACACACAATGGCTCGAAAAAAAGTTGGGAGCGAAGTGTCTTAACACTACATTCTCTGTGCCTGCGCGGCTTTCGCTGAATACAGCGTGAAACTGAAAAATACCGAAAAAAATATTATTATAATAAAAAAAAAATGTATATAAAAAAATCATAAAAATAACGATCATAAACCAATAAACAAATGCCACAGTAGAACATAATGTATTAATTTAACCATACTAAAGTGTCCCTAAACATTAATACATTCGATAACCGATTGGACATACGTCGCTGTCAAGTCACGCGCGAGCCTCCATCCGGCGCGCACGAGCAATTAGAATTAGACGACACCGCTGATCACCGATCTGAGAGAGATGAAAGTGAGAGATATTGAGATATTATTAGATTCATCAAGAACGCGCCACGGACACCACGATGTATCTCGGCACGTCACACTCCTGTCAGTGTTGCAAGGCTCTGCCATTCCTTTTGGTTGTGGCTATGGGAAAATGATTTGTCGATTTGAAATGATAAAAGTTTAAGTATATGTAAGTTTTGTTAGATTGTTGTGTGTGTGTGGTTTTATTTTTAAAGAATTATTCCATACTTAGGAAAGAAATATACTTATTAAATAAACGTATAAAAATTCGAACGTAGCGAGATTTGGACTGTTTCCAAAGAGGCGCGGTTTCAAATCCCGCTACTTTCAAATTTTTATACGTTTTCTTAATAAATATTGTTGTGTGTTAATAAATATCATTGAATATGAAGAAAATGTTATATTACGTGATTTGTATTATTTTCACGTTTTATCGGAAAAAAAAACTTTTTAATAACTTTTTTTTAACACAAAATTTATAATATTTAAGTTATTATATTATAGTATTACCCACATCACTACCAAATCAAATACAAAAAAATAGTACAATAACAGACAGAATCATCAGCTTTCCTGTTAGAAAATTACTAATACACCACAACACTTGTACACACTAAAAAGTAAGCAGCAATTATCTGAATAAGCAATGTCGAAATACAAAAGCGTTTTTAACATCGATTATATCTTCTTTATCATCTAACCGATTATTATTATCGATACATCGTTAAATCGTGGCTGGTCGTCAAACAGATAGACTTCACAATCATTCGATGAATCCTGCTTGATTACTCGTTAAATGCTTTCACTGACCAATCCACGCTGATTCATTACAATCTATAATTGACACTAAATTTGCGAATATCGATAAAGGTTAAAGGTTGTTTGCTTCTTTTAAATATTTAATGAATAGGCTATTGTATGTAATTATGTATGTAACAAATAGAAATTTTTGTTTGATACTTTCTTTGTATGACTTTTTCCTTGTTTGTTATATTGTGCCTAAACGCTATCTCGGTAAATAAACAAATTGTATGAGGCCAGCCGAGGCGCAGAGGCACATACGATTGCAAACGAGACAAGTTTTGGGTTCGATTCCCTATCGATGAAATGCCATACTTAATAGTTTCATTTCGCTCTAGTGTCGAGGTAAAGCGTGGCGTTGAGTTCCACCACTCAATACGCAACGACTTCAGAATTCTGCGGAAAGTGGATAACGGACTAGACTAGCTAGACTAGCTTGGCCTACACCTAAGCGACTACAACTAAGATGACATATACACTTTTTTTTAGTGAAGCTAAAAAAAAGTGTATATGTCATCTTAATGGTACAGTTAGTTACTCTTAATGTCTTAAATACGTATATTCAGGTAATGGTTGTGAATTTGATTTTCATTAGGTGGATATACATATTTAACTGATTGTATTTAACTATTTCAAAAATTTTTCTATGATAACAAGTGAAATGTATAGAACACTCTAAGTTTATTTGTACTAATATAAAAGATGCATAGAAATTAAACTATCATATGGTGGTTGGTTTAACTATATTACGTATATCATACATAACCTACATATAACCTAACGTTAGAATCTACCTTGCAAGTTACCATTGAATTATACCGTTACTACCTTAATCGACGTGAAGTGGCTGTATAAAAGCAAGAAAACTAGATTTATTTTCTCTTCCTGCGAGCCATTTCACGGGCTGACACAAGAACGAGCGGAACGCTGGCGCCGGAACGCGATCAGGGAATCGGATTTGTTAGTCACTTCTTATCGGTGATATACTTGTTGTAGCGTGTATCCGATTAAAGATACTTATTTATATGTGTTGCGTTTTGTTATCTTCTATTTGTAGCTTCTTTTTTTTATTTATTTATTATTGTATTACATTTTACAGAAATATAACTAGTCATTAAAAAATACAGTCACATAGTGGGGAACGGAATGTTCACTAGGAATACTAGGTTCCCTCTGCTTGCTGTACTGTGTGCGGGAAGTACAGCGTGAGGCTGAAATAAACAAAAATACTTAATATTGAAGGTAAAATTGTTCTATAGGTTTCTTTTAAAAGCTTTCTGTCTAATTAAAAATATTGTACAATAGTTACTAATATTTATAATTAATTTAATCACAAAGTGATTACTGTCGTATTATTATAATTCTAAACAGCTTCTACTTATTTATGGACATGATCTTGAACTTACCACCGCAATCAACTAATTACCGGTGGCACAACACTATTTTAATATATTCTATTACGATAATAATAAAGACAATGATTAAATGAATAAACTATAAAGTATTTATATTGCAAAATTTCTCTTATACATCTTAAATTTGCACCTGTTACCAGCTTTCACATGTAGTGGGCTAGTGCCGTCACATTTTGTCTGTAGTTGAGACGTTATCAGCGAATCAAAGAGTGGGTGTTTGACTGCTCGGAGCCTTACAAAATCGAATCGGCCAAAGAATGCCATGTAATTATTACTACTAATTCATTCTTTATTACCAGAAGTAGAAAACTATTAAAAAAACAAATTAGCTTCACGCTGTATCCTGCACACAGCAGGATATGCAGAGGGAACCTAATGTTAAGACACTCCGTTTCCCACTTTGCGCCGAATTCTTGAGACATTACGTGTTGAATGCGAAATTCAACGTCACACATTGTCTCGACACCAGAGAGAAAAAAATATATAAATTTTAATAAACATTTCGTTTTGCTAGAGTGGGAAACCAACCCACAGCCTGTCGCCTGCACCACACTTCGTGCCTCTGCACCACAACTGGCCTCAACAAATTATTTAATATCACGCTGTATCCCACACACAGCAGGGTAGGCAGAGGGAACCTAGTGTGAAGACA
>DWAN01006231.1:0-10616 GCA_018230445.1 Heliconius hewitsoni | reverse complement strand
GGTTCCCTCTGCCTACCCTGCTGTGTGCGGGATACAGCGTGAAGCTGATTTTATTGATAGAGAGTATAGTCCTTGAAGTCGCCTACGGCCGTAGGCGACTTCAATTCTAATTTGTTATTATAATGAATCTGCTTTGCTACAGTAGGTGGTGTATTTGTTTGTATCTCTATCAGTTTATCGTATAAAAATACGTTTAAATACAATTCGTGTATATTCGTGTTAATTACTTATTTAATAGTTTGTACATAATAATTTCAGCGGAGACTATTTTCTTGTTTCGTACGTTTTAGAGCGTATTTTAGTAGTCGTGTTTAAGTTTTTAAACATTCTTTTTATTTAACTTATTTTGTGAATTCGTGTTAAGTATAGCAGTTAAGCAATGCAATTACAAGGAAAGCCGTAAGAAACAGCTAATAATATTTACATATTGGATATGTGCTAAAAAAACTCTTCTATTTGATACACACGTAGAGAAAAGAGTTTTTTTAGTCCTCTAAAGAGGGCTGTAGTCAATTTAACGTAACGTCATATTGCCTATCAGCGGACGATGACGATGGTAACTACTTTAGAAGTTATGAAGGAACAGATGAAAATCCATACCCACATACATTCATACAGTTTAAAATCATAACCCTCCTTTCTGCTTCACCGTAGTTGGATAAAAAGTAAGATAATTTTTACTCAAAAAAATAAATGAAGCATTATAACAAAAAATCACTCCATGTAAGTTTTTTCAACTTCTAAATTTAAATAAAAAGAGACACTATTTTATTATATTTTTATTAAATGCGTACCATATCTTATATTCTTGAACATCTTATTTTCAGCTTCATGCTGTATCACACACTTTGCAGGGCAGGCGATGGGAACCCGGGAACTTAGTGTTAATACACTCCGTTCTGAAGGAGATAACTCAATTCCAAATTTTTCGTCGGTTTCTTGAGGCATTGCGTGTCGAGTAGCGGAACTCAACGTAGCGCTTTGGCTCAATAATAGAGTGACGAAAGGATTTTTTAAATAATTTATTTCCCAGAGTGGGAATCGAACCCACAACCGTCGCGGTAACAGTCACACGCTTGTCTCCTTGGGCAACATTTAACAAACCTAATTCAGGTATACCATGGAAAACAGAGAGTGTCATCACTAACTTCTCTCTGCTTATTTTGCAAAAAAATTAGAAGCACAACATAACTCGATACTTGATCGAGACAAAACTTTATAAACGAGTAACAAAATACCTACTCGGTATCGTAGCAACGGAGACCATTCCTTTTTTATCCCCCCACAGTGGGGTGCGGGCTGGGGCAGGGGAGGAAGGGGGAGGGCCGAGAAATGGAAAACTCGGGAAAATTGTAGCATTCTTGAGGCAATGCCGCTCACACCTTCTTAAACAGGGGCTTGGAACATTTTGTGTGTCGGTTGCAATTTTTGGATTATTCTTATAATAATATTTTTTTATTCAACTATATTTAGGTATATAATTATATAAATGTAGAAGTATGGTGTATACATTAATGCAATATGAAACGATTTCGTTCGAAGACGTCAACTGTGAAATGATATTAAATCACAACGTAGATACACATCTGTTTCATATTTTTCATACGCAAGCTACACATCTCTGAATGCGGTATTATTCAATAAAATATTTTTAACAGTCTGAATTTCATTTTTTATAAAAATCGCTGGCAATTTAAAGATTTTTCCATATATACTTTCAACCCTTTATTTGAACTCTTAGGGGGTGAATCCTTAAAAACCATGAAACACGTGTTCAATGAAATATTTTAAAGAGTCTAAATTTCAAATTTTATATAATCGGTGCTGTTTTAAAAAAAATCCATACAAACTTTCAACCCCCATATTTCATCCCTTTAGGCTTAAAATTTTTCAAAATCCATTCTTAGTGGATGTCAAGATTATAAAAACAAACATCTATCCAATTTCATGTTTTTACCGTCAATGGTTATGGCTGTGCGTGCGTCTTGCACGTTAGTGCGTCAATCAGGTGCATGTCCTTTTATATATATATTTACAAAATAGATGTTGTCTGCAAAGTGGACTACTTCACGTTGTGCACCGCATGTAGTAGGCTAGGCACAGGGAGGGAACGTTAAAATACTCCCCACATTCGAATTCTGAAGGCATTGTGTGTTGAGTGGCGGAACTCAACGCCGCGCTTTGCCACGAAATCAACGCCAAGAAATGAAAATATGAAATATTTCATTTCCACGAATGATTTATCGAACTTAAACCTATTGCAGTTACAATCGCCTTTATTACAATCGATTGTGGCTCTGCTATATGACTGCCTTACATTTTTTTCGATATAAAATAATAAGAAAATGCTACAAACCCCTGCATCTAAACGTAAAAAGCAGCGCTGTGTCGGACGTCCCCGCCCCACCCCACAGTACGGACGCTCCGCGGCGCGTACTTGAGATGCTGAATACACAATTATAAATATAACGCGGAGTTTTTAATGGAATTATATAAAGATTATGGATTTTTCATGTAAAAATTTAAAAGAATGTGTTTCATTTAAATGTTTGAATTGAGTCAGTCAAAGTGTATAATCTACACAATAAAATAAGATAAAACTTTTCCGTTATTGAGTGACTGACAGACAACGCAAAGACGAAAGAAACTATTGAACTTGTTGAAAGTTGAAATTTGGCACATTCATATTAAGTAATAAGGAAATATAGAAATCACTGAGAGAGAATTCCTCGAAATTTTTTAAAGATTTACAATCCAAGCCAAAAAAGTAGTTTGTGACGACAAGTAGGTACGTTATATGATGTACAATCATGGGATTTTTATCTTCTTTTCTAAATACATGTCGTCAAAATGATAATAATATAAATAATATAAAAATATATATATATATAAAAAAAAATGAAGTCCGTGACAAATAATTACAAACAAAAAGAACTTATATGTATTTTATGTTTTTAAATAAAATTTACAAAAAACCTCACCTAGGGGGGCCTATCTTCACAATACATGTCTACTATCTATTTTTTGCCTTTTTTTAAGTGCGTGTCAAATCTTACGCGTAGTTCAGATAAGCAGAGAGATCCTAGTGTTCAGACATACGGTTCTCCACGCACCACCATATTACGTTCACCAATTTACACACGATATATATATATATAAATAAAATAAAAATAAAGAAAAGACTGTTTAGTTAATAAGATAATGCAAAAATCTGCCTATATTGTAAGAAATTTCCCAAGCCCGTCCCTGCTTGTCGCGGGTTCCGCATCGTTTTACATATTTCTTCAGTTCATTGTGAAGCATTGAATCAGATCTTATTGTGCCGGTATCTCCTTTCACCGCCACGCTGTAAGAAAACTTAACTTAATTAATACTTTTATAGAATAAAAAAGAATGAAAAGAAGAAGAATTTATGAAATATACATATATTTTTAAACACTTTTAAAGTGTTATTCCACACTTAGGAAAGAAAAAATACGTTTTATACGTTTTCTAAATAAGTATATATATATATTTAATACATATATATTTTAATATTTTATTACACTCCCTAACTTATCTATATCTATGCCAGGTATCACTTTCCAACTTCTTAAAACAATTTTTGGTTACTCCTAGCCAGGAGAAACTAAAATAATTTAAATACGTGTATTTGGAAACGAATCCACGACCATCTTACGATTCGACGACGACTTGTGATTTACACAAGTTATTCAATATAAATAATTAAATTTTAATTTGTAAAAGCTTTTAAAGTAGCACATTTATCTATACCCATATAGGTATATCTTATATAAACAATACCCCTTATATCTTAGTCGCTATAATTTCTTAAGGCTTTTTGCATCATTTACGCTAAGCAAAACAAAACATTAGCCGGCCAATTCAAGAAGACCCCAGTATTTTCATGATCGACCGTTTTCTTATGGAGTTCTTAATTAGGGGAGGAGGGTTGGCAGTTCTCCTTTAACTGGTTGGATATGCTGACAGGGCATAAACGTGACGTCGTCTAAGAATAAGCCTTTTACGAATAAAAGTATGTATAATTTATAGATGTTACTTTTTGTATTAAATTTTATCAAAAAAATAAAAACTAAATTAAGATTTTAAAAAAGAATCAGCCTCACGCTGTATCCCGCACACAGGAGGATAGACAGAGAGAACCTTGAGTTAAGACACTCCGTTCTCCATTTTTCGCTGCACTCTAGTGGCATTGCGTGTTAGGTGGCGGAACTCAACGCCGCGCTTTGCCTCGAAGAAATGAAAATATAAATTTAAATAAATATTTCGTTTCCTCAAGTGGCGATCGAACCTCATGTATGTTTTGTGAAGTGTGCTTATCCTAAAACATCACAAAAATAACCGATTGTGTTGAATAGTTCATTTATAGACGAAGATTGTATAGGTTACCACGATCACTTAGAACGTGTCATGTCTCATTCACAGCTGAGCCTAAGAGTTGTTGCACGCACGAAATATTTAATATTTTCATTTCTTCGCTATGGCTCCTAGGCAATAAGCGACGTTGAGCTCCGCTATTCAACGGAAAATGAAAATTCCGTTCCTTCGTGTTAATAGGAACGGAGAGTCTTAACACTTGTTTCGCTGGTAACGTCTGCCTAACTTGCTTTGTGCGAAATACGAACGACTATAAATCTAAAAAAAGTATATACGGGTGTAGGTTATAAGTACCAAAAGGAAAATGGTGTTGCCGCTCTATCCCGTACAGCACAATAGGCACTATCATTCCACCCGAATCAGACTTCATATATTATGTGGCGGAACTAAACGCCGCGTTTTAAAACAAATAAAAAAATACAACCAAAATTTAAAAACCGGGAAATTTCTAAAACTTCAGTGTAGTAAGTACAGCGTACAACATCGCGATACGGTGCCAAATTTATGTTTTTTGCCAACAAGGCACCTTATCTGTGTTTAATGCTTTGCGCATTATTTTTGCTCCTGCTGCGGACTTGGCAAGAGCGGGCTTATAAAGTTATAAACAAGCTTTGGTTGCGTTATCTAGCTATTAGGGTCGCTTCGAAACATGTTATAAATATGTTCTAATATTTTCTTAATAACTAAGTCTTTTCTCTATTTCTTGTTTCGGTTTTGATATTTTTGTAGGGTAGCCAAATATATTTGTCTTTACAGAAATATATATTCACGTTGTGTCCCCCATATAGCAAGGTAGAATAATCATTACCATTACCTGAATGGGAATCGAATCGACAACTGTTGCGTTTCGAGTCAGATATTACGCCGCAGCGCTACGACGGCCTCTGTATTGCCTTATTATATTATGTAATTTGTATAATATAAGTATATAAGGAAATTCATTTTTTGTTCTTACTTAATCGGAAATGAATCGCCAGACGTGGCACAGGGGCACGAAGTGTGACAGTAATACCGACTAGTTGTGGGTACCTAAATTTATATTTCCATTTCTTCGCTCTGGTATCGAGGCAAATCACGGCGTTGAGTTCCGCCACCCAACATGCAATGCCTCCAGAACTCTGTGGAAAGTGGGTAAAGGAGTGTCTTAACACTAGGTTCCCTTTGCCTACCCTGTTGTGTACGGTATACAGCGTGAAGCTGACAAAAAAAAATATATAATATATAGTCTGTAACAATTTGTAAAGATTAAGATGTACAAATCATGCAACTTATTTTTTTAGCTTTACGCTTTACGCACATAACAAGGTAGGTAGAAAACCTACCTAAGGATTCCTAATATTAAGATACTTCATTCTCATTAAGACACTCCCGTTTCCCGCGAATTCTCTAGGCCTTGAGTGGCGAAGATCAACGACGCGATTTGAAAATATTAAATATTTAATTCCTGAGAGTGGGAATCGAACGAACGAACCGCGTCAGTCCTTCCAGTCTTACAGTCCCACGTGTTGTATCTCTACACCACGATGGCCTCAACGTGATATTTTCTTCTATTAAGAAATATTAATTGTGCCAAATGTCGAAATTATATTCTACTTTATCGAATTGAACTATCGAATATTTCCCAGAGATTAGAAATGACTTTTAAAAAATAAAAAACGGAGAGTATCGTCATATTTACTTATTTAGAAAACGTATAAAAATTTCGTCCTCCTGGTTGGTTTCCAGGAGGCGCGGGTTCGAGTCCCGCTACGTTCAAATTTTTATACGTTTTCTAAATAAGTATTTATCGTTCCTAAGTGTGGATTAACACTTTAAAAATTTAAAAAAATATCGTCATATTATTACACAAAAAAACCGATACAGATAATAAAAAAAGGCTCTCATTTAAAAAGAAGCTCTCGTTTTCTGATGAAATGATCTTATATCAAAAGAAAATTATAATATGAAATCTTCATAGAGCAACTGTTCGGATTCATCGGGTTGATCTAGATAAGGGAAATCGAGATTACTTTGGTGCAGACGTCGCCAGTTGTACGCTTATAAAGTTTAAAACTAAAAAGTTACTTAAAGCTGTTCTTTAGTTTTTGTGTAATTAACGAACATATACATTATATGCCGCTTCTATATCAAGCTATTTTATATCTATATTATGATGTTTAATTTTTATCTTTTTTCCTAGATAGGCTAGGTAAAATTATTTCATGTATAAATTGCCTAGAATTGGTAATTAATACTTTTCTAATAATTATATAATTTGTAAGATTTTTTTTAATTATCAAGAAATTATACAAATAAACGTAATAAATTAGTAATATACAGAAGCTATAAGCAAAACCATATAAACCAGTAATATACTATCTACATACTAATAATTACCCACCCCTGAAAACCATTTAAAATCCAAAAACGACCCTTGCGTTTTTTCTTGCGGTTACACAAGCACGATCACGCTCACACCCAAAATATTTTTCCTCGATTACCTCTGTATGAGTAAATGTTGTGTAAATACACAGCACACAGATACAAAGTGTGCTTGTGTGCGTGCTAGCCGCTGCCACGATTGGACACCGCGCTATTTCTTTATTGATCCATATTTCTTCTTCTGAGACTGCCCCCAGTCACCCCCTTTCCACCCCCTAAGGGTGGTTTTTCTACAGTTTTAACGAAAGACTCGAAATTTTGCGAAGGAGGGAAGAAAGATTATTAATGGTTTTTAAGCTGTGTAATTTTCAACGTAATGTTTCGAGTGTAGAGTTTTTGTTACGCTTTGTTTAAGGTGATACTAAATTGGATGCGTGTTTTATTATTAGATTGTTTTTTGTTATTTGTACGTAATATTTGTAATAAAAAAATATTATGTGTAAAGTTTCCAATATAATTATTATCAATATTTATGGCCGTGGTGGCGCAGTGGTACATCATCTGACTGTAATCGCGATTGTAATGGGTTTGATCGTTACTCGAAAAATGATTATAATATTTAAATTGTTGTAATTTTACTCGCTGTGATAGATAAAGCACGAGTTCTACCACTGAACACATAATGTTTTGAAAATTGGGCGAAATTTGGAGAAAAGAGTGCCTTAGCACTATGACCTGCCTTATATGCTATGCGGGTGTTTAATGTAAAAAACAAATGAAATCTCTATTATATACATATAAATTTTGTTTTTGTACTTAAAAATTAAAATACATACTACTTAGATCTTTATTTTCGTTCGTGTCAGTGCTACAGTGTCTGGTTGCGAATGTAATGGGTGTGGATTCGTTTCCCATTCTGGGGAGTGAATTAGTTTAATTTCCCCGCGCTGGTAGACAAAGTGTGGTGTTGAGTTCTGCCACTCGACACGCATTGTCTCCAATTCGGACGGGTTGCGGAAACAAAACGTAAAGTTAATACAAAATTTAATAATATAATATATGTATCTAAGTCTACGGTAATGCAGTTAAATGCAGAGTTTTGTTTTAATTGTAAAACATGGATTCAATTATCGTCTTGGTTACAAAAATATTTTGATTAGTTTAGTAGAGGCCAGTCGTGGCTGGCGCAGTGGTACGAGTGTGTGACTATAAGCGCGACTGGTTGTGGGTTCGATCCCATCGCGGAAATATAAAGTGAAATGATGAAATATTTAAGTGTATATTTTCATTTATTCGCTCTGATGTCGTGGCAAAGCGCGACATTGGGTTCCGCCACTCAACATTTATGCCTTAAGAATTCTGCAATGGGCATCGGAATGTCTTAACACTAATTTCCCTCGGCCTACTCAGCTTTGATTTATTAATTATATTGTATATACATATATAATAAATCAGTGATTTTGTTAATGTTTGGAAAATTCATATTTTTTCGTAATATAAGCCGCTGTGACGGACTGTCACGTTATCTGAGAGGAGAGAAGGAATTATTTTCATTTCCTTGGTCTGGTAACAAATAAATCGCGTGGGCAGACCACTCACTCGTCGTCGTCTTCGTCGGTGCGCGGGCAACGTGGTGTTTTAACACTAAACTCCGCTTCTCGGCGCCACTATATAGTGGCAAAAAATTCTATATAGGGCTGTTTTTAATGTTTTAAATCTATGCTACGTATGTACATATAAAATTCCATTTCATAAGGCATAACAACACATACAATAAAACATCAACAATATATAAAACATCTACCTAACATCAAACAACTTAATAATCTCAATCACAGCATCCAAGGGGGATGCTCAAAAATATTATTGACTTAACCACCACTTATCTCGAACAAGCAGGTAGCTTAAAATTAAGAAAAAAAGCAAAAAAGTCCAAAAACAACCCTTATAATTTAGCTCATTACTAAACGTACGGTACCATATTCCGCCTTAACCGTACCTATAAATAAAACGGAAAGGGGGTGGAAAAATTTTATTATCCCTAAACCACCCTACGAAGGAGAAATATGAAATAAAATGAAAATGTAATGTAATGGGGAAAAAATACTGAGTGCGGCAAGACAAAGGGACGGTTCTGGCTCGGTGTGAGTGGAGATGGATTTTTATATTTTATTCAATATTTTTTTACTTCAAATAGCATATAAGTAGCTCAGCTAATTAGATTAATTGGCTATAAAAAAATTAAACAATTGGCAAAGGAAATCTAATGTTGAAAATCTCGTTCACATCGCACCTTTCAATCCTCGAGATATGTGACTGTGGAGTGGCAAATATCAACGCTGCGCTTTGTCGACCAGAGTGAAAAATTAAAATATTTTTAAATTTGTGAATAGAATGGAAAAAAAACCCAGAATTTCGGAGTCAGACGCTGCCCCACTGCACCATGACGACTCTAAAAATATTTATTATTTAGCTATATAGTATGCATAGTTAAGACTTTACAGGTTACATCGTAGTAACTCGATTAACGTGACGTGGTACTCCAATTTTAAATAAGCAATTACGTGTTTATTTTATTATTTTAACTAACATACGTTTCAGCCTCATATTATTATAGCTAATCAATATTCTTATACTCTTCATTATACTCTTCATCACCGCCCACTAGTGATGCAAAACTACTTCTTTAAACGTATGTGTTAGTTTGTCTTTGGTATAAGTTTCTTGGTACATGACAGACGAATAATACCGTACTGTATACTATTTATAAACATAAAATGTGATTAGTATTGAGGCATAAGCGTGTAACTCGTGTGGGAATCGAACCTACAACCAGATTGTGAGTTCGATTTCCCCTCGAGCTAATGAAATATTTAATATTTTCATTTCTTCGTTCTGGTGTCGAGGCAAAGCGCGGCGTTGAGTTCCGTCACTCAACATGCAATGCGTCCAGTATTCGGCGGAAAATGTTAAGCGAAATGTCTTAACACTAGGTTCCCATGCTCTCTTTGCTTCCCTTGTTTTCTGCGGAATATAGCACGCGATTGCTACAAATGGAAATCGAACCAACAACCATCGCGTCTATATTTTCATGCTTGTGTTGAAGCGCCACGTCAACTTGTTTTATTACTAATGTAATTCTACAAATTTAAAATTTAATAAATCTCTTTCAATATAATATTAGCTATAAAGGCGGGGACAGACAACGCGGGCCTCCGGCGCCAAAGACTCATATCTATAAATTTTGCCTTATCAAAAATATACGTTTCTTATATCACAATCTGCTTTTTATAGCTTTTAGTAGAATAAAAAAAGGAAATGTCCCCTTTTTGTATTAAATAGTACAATACATTCGGTTTCACTTATATTTTGGGACGAATTATTAGAAATCTTTTTGTTTTTTAGTATCTTTTAGTAGAATATTGAAGTTTTTTTATAAGAGAAAAAGAGAGGAAATTTTCTTGATTATACTTTAAATTCTATTTATTTGTCTAATCAGATAGATATGAAAATAGAGAAAGCAGTGTTTTGACACTAGGTTCTGCAACTTGAAGAAACTATGAAGCTATTATAAATTAACAGCTTATAGCTGTGAGTAAATTAGTTTTAAAAAATGAATGTAAAAAAAACATGCAATATCAATATTGAGAGGAAAAATTATTTTTCATTCCAAGGATTCAAGGTAGATATGGTTCTACTAGTCCAGCCTCCAAAGTACGTTCTTGAAAATAATTGATGATAAGCTCTACACAGGGAATCTTGACAGAGATCTTTCAGCGAACTTTTTTTTTCTTTTTTTTTATTTTTATGGAAGAGACACGGCAAACGAGCGTTCGGGTCACCTGATGGTAAGTGAC
>DWAN01006230.1:0-10617 GCA_018230445.1 Heliconius hewitsoni | reverse complement strand
TGGGGATCGAACCCACAACCAGTCGGTTTTACAGTCACACTTCATGCCGCTGCGCTACGACCAGCCTCTATCTATTATAAATAAATCATATTTTTTAAACATTTTTAAAGTGTTAATCCACACTTAGGAAAGTTAAGTAAGTAAGTAAGTAAATCATATTTTATTTTAATATATTATTATAATAATTCAAAACATTCCATACCCCTACACCATTTCATGGATTACCCAAATGGAGATAGGATCCATTTCAACTTTGAATATCTCTCGGGTCGACCCAACTTCTCTCATAAGTCCTGAATTACGCAGCCTTTATAGCATATTGACAAAAATCTATTGATTTATATTGAAATATTTTATCTGTATGGACAAAATTTAAACAACCCGTAAGCGGTTAATACTCTATAAAGCTTACAATAATTAAAAATTAAAGCTATTTTTTTGCACATGGGCTATAAATATATCTATGCATATAATAAAAGATTTCCTCAGTATCCGGATTAGTTACATGTAGTTTGATATGCAGCGTCAATGTTCTTGTTATATAATTCTAAAATGAGAGCCAAGTTCAATGTTGAGTAATCGGTCATTCTTGACTTCACTAACAAAACAATCGGAGATTTATATATGTACGAGGTTTCGCTGGTACATAAAATTCGCAATAAAGAAATACGCAACAGAACTAAAGTTACCTATGTTCTGCCTAGATACGTGTCAAAATGGAGACTGCGTTTAGGCCTTCGGTAGTAAAATGACAAACCATTCAATGAAGGTGGTTGAAATCGGATGGATACGGGAAGTCCAAGACCTAGATGGCACTGAGGGATGAGGGTGGTCAAAGTTCAGCAGTGGACGGTAGAAGTGAGCCTTTTGAAAAAAATGATTTGGTGGTAAACTAGCTTTGTTTTCTAGCCTGTGACTTTAAATAAATATGTCTTCATGAGTTTCATAAGGAGTAAGATGATAAACACACGGACAGGAAACTTAATATATACTAGATATTTATAAAATGAATGAATACTAGATATTTATATATTTGTATTAATAACTGCGACATTTTTTCGAGTGATGAAAGAATGGCAAAAAAGTTTTATGATGGAAAAGTTAGGGCTAAGAGAGTTAGGGTTGACCTCAGTTGACCTTCGAAAACACAGTATCAAAGATACTGGGTCACGTAAAAAGCGTGAGGACCCCCCGGAGGGCATGTATGAAAAGGTTGATGACAGTGGACGAGGCGAAAGAGGTATGTAGAGACCGTAGTGTAGTAGTAGTAGGAGTAGTAGTAAGTTATTAAAAACAACTTAGAGGAATATGGCAGGAGTCAAAACCATGCCAAGTGTCTGGTTCATTCTTCTTTACAGCCCGATTTTAGAGACATTGCCTACTGAACAGCGGAACTTAACGCCGCGCTTTTCCCCTTTAAAAGAAGAATATGAAATAAACGAACAAACACTCACACAAAAAGTGCCTTAACTAAATCAACTCTCATAATTCATCATGTTGTTAACTTGTTACACTATTGACTTATTGGTACTAACTTATGATTCCAATAAGCGATATCGTCGAGCTGTAAAGGCTAACTTAAATGGATTTTGGCAGGCGATCGTGTAAATATTTTGGTCACTAAGTAGAGCACTGTATTGTACGGCTTTATAGCGTTAGGTAGTTTGAAATGCCAATTATATTGATTATGTAATTTTGTGCATGAACGTGGAACTGTAAATGTGATAGGTTGTGGGCCTATAACCGCTTGTCCCAGCACAGTTTTGCTGGCTTTTCTATTTGTACTATAGATGAATTTGCACAATCAAGGGTTGGTTCGCACCTTATCTTTGCATATCTCTAAAATTTTTAGATGAAGCACCATCAATCAATGAAGTCCTAAGTCGACTGCATCATCATCAATGAAGTCCTAAGTCGACTGAATCTTCATCAATGAACTCCTAAGTCGACTGCATCATCCACTCATCGCCCTTTTTCTTTTGATGTCCTAAGGCTTCAGGACCGGTTTTATAGTATAAAACTAATTATATGTATAATAGTTTTTATATTTTTAAATAAATGAAAATTAGTTTCCTGCTGTTTCCCGCACACAGCAGTGTACGCAGAGGAAACCTAGTGTTAAGGGCACTCAGTTCCCGTTTATATTTTTAAAAGTATTGCTTATATTTACATTAAAAAATTAAAAATAAATACACAAATAAAATAGTAAAATAATAAAATGTATAAGAATATTTTGTTTATTTTATTATAGGTTTGAAGGAAATGGGTATAGTAATATATATTAATAATTAATTACTCAAAGTGAGCCGATATTGGAGACAAAAATGTCTGTAAAATAAAATATATATATATTTTTAGAAGAATTCATTAAATTTTTGCTTTTGAGAATATTATAATATTCTCAAAAGCAAAAATTTAATTATAATTTATTAGACCTTTTAAGAAAAAAATGTAAAGTGGCCTACAAATTTGATCAGTAATTTTATTATATTTTTTTTGAAAGTAAACAATTTAATTACGATATTCTTCTTTGTAATATTTTTATAGCGTGAAGCGTCACCTGTATGTGATGTGGTATACTGAGATAACCTAGAACGTACGACATACCATTTATTAGTCATGCTACATATTGCTCTATAAGAGGATAATATAAAATAATTTAAATATATATATTTTTCCAGGCCAGTCATGGCGCGGGGGCACAAAGAGTGACTATAAAATCGACTCGTTGTGGGTTCGATCCCTACTCGAGAAAGTGAAAGGCCGGTCGTGGCGCAGAGGCACAAAGTGTGACTGTAAAATCGACTGGTTGTGGGTTCGGTCTCCACTCGAGGAAGTGAAATATTTATTTACATTTATATTTTCATTTTCTCGCTCTGGTGTCGAGGCAGAGCGCGGCATTGAGTTCCGCCACTCAATACGCAATGCTTCCAGAACTCGGAGGAAAGTGAGGAACGGAGTGTCTTAACACTAGGTTCCCTCTACCTACCCTGTTGTGTGTGGCATACAGCGTAAATCAGATATTTTTTTAAATTATATTTTTATTTTTTTAACTATATTGAGCTTCATGCTGTATCCCACATTAAGCAAGGTAAGCGGAGCAAATCTATTTTTCAGATACTCCGTTCCCCACTTCTCGCCTAATTTCAGATGTGGCACGAAGCGTCAAAATAACAGTCATATAATTAAAAGATTAAAATTTATTTTCAAGTGCAGTGAACTATAAGAGATCTATTTGGATTTGGGCTCTACACCGGGGTTGGATAACGAACCTCTTTGTACTTGAATGACGGCGCTCTTTCGTATTCATACCTTACGAGTTTTCACTATGTGTGTGGTTATACGAAAAATTTACAAGCTGAAAGCGATTTTGTAAGATTTTACATGATTTTCTTTTTCCTTAAAGTTACAAATCTGGTACATTTTATTAAAAACTAGCGGCCTACTCGTGGCTTCGGCCGCATACCACCTAATTTTTTTTTATTATGCTGCATTTGCGACATATTGATTATATAAGTTATACATTTAATCATTTTTCATAATTCTGCTACTAATTAAGGTCGCCGATAAAACAAGACATACCTGACAGTATACATTAGGTACCTACATCTCCAATATGTTATATTCAACATATTTACGTGGTCTACGAAGGCGCTTAGGGGTAACCGACTAAGGGCACTCGAATCAAAACGCAATTCATTTTGCTACAAATTTATATATTTGGGAGTAATAGAAAGTAAAAGAAAAATAAAAATTTAGACTTCAGTTAAAATCAGCTTCACGCAGTTTCCTGCACACAGCAGAGTGTTGGCAGAGGGAACCTAGTGTTGAGACACTCGTTTCCCGCTTTCCGCCGAATTCTCGAGGGATTGCGTGCCGAGTGGCGGAACTCAACGCCGCGCTTTGCCTCGACACCAGAGCAAAGAAATGAAAATATAAATGTAAATAAATTTTTCACTTCCTCGAGTGGAGACCGAACCCACAACCAGTCGATTTTAAAGTCACACTTTGTGCCTCTGCACCACGACCGGCCTCTGGGCGCCGGACTCGACCTCAGTTAGAAGGTCGTCATAGCAAAATAAGCATGTAAATGTAATGGTTATATTTTAACTAGTTTCATTTTCTTTCTCCGGTAGACCAGTGCAGAGCAATAGTTCGTCATTCAACGCGCAATGTCTCAAGAATTAGGCAGAAATTGAAAACAGAGTGTCTTAGCACTACGTTCCCTTCCTACCCTGCTAAAAATAGCGTGAAGCTTATAACTTAAACCGCAGCAGTTCTTCACTCGCCCAATGACCTCCATGAATGAGCCTTGAGTTAGCGAATGATAGAATGCACTCTCGCCACTGAGACACAAAAAGTGCATACATAACTTAACCCTTTGACACACGGACTATTTTACTATAGCACGATATTTTAATATATTTGATGGGTTGAAACGTATGCAGAATACCTTCTTTTTAAAAGCCTCGCTCGTTCGAAAGTGGTTAATATGTAGCAGGCTCAATATATTAAATTATATGAGTGACCCTATACTGTAATGAAGATTTCTTGATGAATAGAAAATTTTTCAGGCACACTTTGAAAAATGTATGAAAATAAGTTAACATTTTACACTTGCACTCGTGAAGGGAAGGTAAAGGAGTAACAGAGAGGCTGTCGTGGCAAAGAGGCGCGTTTATAAACGCGACGGTTGTGGGTTTGGATCCCGTTCGGGGTAGAGAATTGTTTTAATTTTTGAGAAACGGAGCATCTTAACACATCACGTCTTAACATCTTAATACTTATCTACGTAATGTCAATGGACAAAAATTATTTATATTTTCAGAACGTAATCTTTCACTATTTAACTAGTGTCTTTTAATTCGAGTCTTTTATAAATATTGGGTGTTGAACTTTAAAATCACTTAATTTTTATAATAAAAATATTTCTAAAGCAATATTCAACAAAGAAAAGTGTTTATAAAACATAAAAAAGTAAGCTCATCGCCGCGGTAATGAAGTTTTAAAAGTTAATTAAGTAGACATGGTATTGGAAAACTTATTAGACTGGAGAGCTTGTAAAGAAGAATGCTTTATTTCTATATATAATCTATGTTGTATTAACTGTTGTATTTGGAAAATATGTTATGATTAAATATTTATTATGAAATACAACTAATCGTCGCCCGCAATTAGAAAAACTCGATACTCAATAATCTCTGTTTTTTATTAAGCGATTACTGTACAATTATATTATGTAAAAAAAAATCTACTCCACGCTGTAGGCCGCACTCAGCAGGGTAAGCAGAAAGAAAAGACAAGCAGAGCAGTCAGAGAAATTCTGGAGGATGGCATTGAGGTGGAACTCAACGCCGCGCTTTGCATCGACATATTTAATTTTTATTTCACATTAATCAAGTAGGGATCGAATTTTATTATTCAAGAGGTTCTTAAAACAATATTAGGTATAAAACTTTGTCTAAGTGTGTTTGAAATTACTAGATTTAATTACCATAAAATTTATACTTGATTTATTAAAAACGTTGTTAAAATAATTTTATTTATCTTTATTTATCAGTTTCGCATCTCTAAACATTAATTGCTTTTTAGTTTTGTTGCCTTTTTTAAATTCTTTAACTAAATTTAATTTATTTAAAGCTATTTAGCTTTAGTTGATTCGTTATTAATTTTAAACCTTAATGTTGAGTATTTTAAATAAAAAAAAACATTTTAAAATTAAGGTTATACGTAAATTATACATAAGATTAAATAAAAAAAATAGATCAACACAGATTAATGGAACGTATCAGCCTAATACTCCGATGTATCCAGAGTTGTTAAGCTTCCCACCAAATTCCATTTCATATTATAATATGGGTTACAAGTTTGGCTGACCCTAATCAAATGGGTAATTAAACCGCCTAACGAAACGCCTTGTCTCCCCAAAGACCTTTACTCGTTAAGGTACGAATTTATTATTAAAATTTGGATATTGTTGTAAAAAAATATTAATTATTATATTTTTTTTTACTTAAGTGTTATGCCTGAATTTTGCAGGGAATGAAGAAACTTCTGCAAAAGCACTTCTCGCAAAGTTCACGAAACATTACTTATTGAGTTGTAAATGAAATTAATTTAAGCATTGATCATAAAGCGTATAGAACCGGTACCTATCTCAGTTACAATATGATTCTGTACCACTGTGCCTCACAATCTAAATATTATACAACATGTTTGATCTTCAAAAGCTCTTGCTAGAGTCTTGATGCAGAACTTTGTCGTTGCAATAAAATCTATGATATATATATGATTTTCACGCTAATTATAATAAAGTGAGATGTCCCTCAGTAATTATTATAATAATATTTGTTTTATTGAGTACGGTGAAAATGTATTGCGTACATTGCGTATATGTTCTTTTTCGCCAAGTAAAATAAAGAAATATAGGAATATTCTTAAAACATAAAGAAGTAGTAGTAAAAGCTAGTACACAGCGAAATAGAACTTACCAAATAGAGTAGCCCACTAGTTCTAAGTAACAAAATAAATAAATCAGCTTCACGCTGTATCCCGCACATAGCAGGGTAGGCAGGGTAGGTTTCCGTCGAATTCTGAAGACATTGCTGTTGAGTGTCGGATATCAACGCCGCGCTTTGCCGCAACACTAGAGAATGAAAATAGAAATTTAAATGAATATTTCATTTTTTCGAGTGGGAATCGAATCAACAACCAGTCGGTTTTACAGTCACACTCCGCGCCGCTGCGGCACGACTGGCCTCAAAGGTTTTTTAAAGAACAATATTTTTTTATTACATTGTTTTCATGCAGGTTACGTATGTGCAGCAGCAATATTTCCTTGGGAATAATATTAGAAATGACGTTGTCTATTGCCAGACATTTAGCATGGTTATAACTTCCAGCCAGACACCCCCACATCCTATAAACTATAAGCGCCTACAAATATATTAGGAGTAAATAATATTTTTTACACTTTAGTATATTGGATTCGTAGGCGCTCATATATTAGAGGTGTCTGGTAGGGGGCAAAACAACGCTATGAGTGTGGCAATGGACAACTTCATTTCTAATATTACTCCCAAGAAATATACAAAAAATTAGCTTTATAATTAAAAAAAAGTTAGATGCCATTTTTTTCATCTTAGTTACCTTATAACTACTAAAGTAACCACCACCCAAACTCTCTATTCCCTGATGATACTTGCCAGTGTTGGGTGTGTGCGCACAGAAACTTTCAGGCTTTATGAAATAAGGAAGGTCTGACCCTACTGTTTTACTATTGGCTCTCGTTAGTATTATAGCCTAACATGTATTTGAGAAAACGTCCCAACGAAACAGATTACTATGGTAATTAAACACAGCTCAATCGAAACACGCCATCTTGTCTACTTACGAATGATTTAGTCGATTAAACAGCAATCAACAGGTTTATTGGTAGCGCCTTCCGGGACCAGGACATTGCCACTTTGATGAGTAATTTCTATTACAGCTACACCGCAGTGTTAGGGGAGTGTATTGGAATTTCAAATTGAATTTTTTTTGATAATACTGTTTTACTTATAAGATGTTTACAATTATTATATAATTTTCAATATTTTATTTTGCATTATTTTTTAGCTTCACGCCGTATCCTGTATATAGCAGGTTAGGCAGGGGGAACCCGTTTCCATTAAGCCACTTCCGTTCTCCACTTTCCTCCGAATTCTGGAGGCATTGCGTGTTGAGAGGCTCAATATTAAAATTTCATTTCCTCGAGTGGGAATCAAACACTCACACGCACGCCTGTGTTTCCGCGCCACTAGGCTTCACCCTGTATCCCGCATATGGCAGGGTAAGCTAAGGGAATCTCGTGTACGATGTTTTCCACTATAGATCTCATTTTCAAGAGGTTGTGTGTTGAATGTTGGAGCTTTTTTATGTAAACACATAAACTTTAGACTTTTTAGTCATAAAATTTGTAATATTAAAGTACAATGTATAAAAACTTTCGCTACGACGACGTCAGTTGTTGAAATTTTGCGCGAACTCCTCTCAAAGTGACTGAGATTCATCTTAACTAGATGCAAGTAGCTGTTATAAAGCATTTTCATGAAAGTATTCTTGCAAGTTTAACACCTGCGGCTTTTGTTGTTGCTCGGAATTTATATGGGATTTACGTAGTTTGGGGGAGTGAGCGAACGGCACCTTGGGAGAGGTATTTTATTGCTGTTAATTGTTTGTGTAGAATTTTGAAATAGACTAAAGAAGTAGAAGAAATGAGAGTTGATTTTTTTTTGAGATTTGAAATATAGATAAACAAAAAATACTTTTGATATATATACTATACGCCTGTTAGGTCTTATTAGAAAAAAAAACTAAATAAAATGAAATTCTTAATAATACATTTATTATTTACGCAAGGAGAAGACATTTTCTAAAAAATAACATAAAAAATGTCAGTATTATCAGTCTGCAAAGCTCCTGCCCGTCGATACAAGCTGCTTCTTATCGGTTTTATAAGTATAGCATACATTATGAAGAGCTTACTGCAAAAGTAATCCTATAGAAAATTGTTGTATTAAATAAAACGTAATCGTCGCGGGTTCAAATTTATTTGTAAGAAAATTCATAATCTTATACCTAAGGTGTTTTCTCATTTTGATTACAACAGTGCGAAGTTTAGTATTACTTAGACTGATATGATTGAAAGCATTGTTTTTAAGGGATTTGGGTCTAGTGATTAATTAGTGGATTACTCTATATTACATGAAGTCCTAGCAAGTGAAGAGAAATGCATAAAATTTTTTTTTCGTACACTCAGGCTAATTTTGGAAACGTAATAGTATAATTGCGAGATCGTCGTGGCGCAATCTCTGACTGTAAACGGGACGGTTATGGGTTCAAATCCCACTCGGGAGGTTCTGCTAACTACTAGGTTCGCGTAAAGGTAATATAGTACATGTATAGTATAGACTGAATAAACTAAATAGTGTACAAAATAAAAAAAGGACTAACAAAGACTATGACTATGAGTATATAATATATTAATAGTATATTACACAAACCATTTCGCACATTTAATAATTTCTAACAACGTAAAATAATTATTAACATTTCATTACACGAACAAACACGAACATGAACGAAAATTTTGGACGAATTTGCCGTAAACGAAATGGTTCTAACATGATAGACTGAACGCACACGTAATTAAATTGTGGTTTGTAATCTCGTGTAGTGATATGCTTTTAATCGGCATTTTGATTTAGTTGATTATCAAATATCTATAGCAATTATTGACTACGTACACGTGTCTACATGGAAATAACTAAGAGTTATGTATGACATATAGCACAATTTTCACATATTTTGACACATGACATATTCTCAGTGGTCGAGGTAACTCTGACTGCGGGATGTGATATAGCCTAAATCGTTTCTCGGACTATTCAATACAAAAAAATAATAATTTTTCAGTTTAATATTATTAGTACAAATACAGTATGTTCAGTACTATTGGGAATTACTTGAGTATTTTTTTGGGTATTTTTTTATTACACTACATAAGATAGCAAACAAGAGAAAGAATGGCGGGGCTCAAAGCCGCACTAGAGCGAGGGAATGAAAATATTTTATCTCCCCAATTCGGATCTTACCCAAAACTATGACACTCTTCCACTGCGCTACGTTGGCCTAGACGATTTTTACTAGTGTCTCTACCGGGGCCATCAATTTTAATTGATTTCTTAGAAACTAAACAACCAATGATATAAAAGACTCACTATGAATAATATTAACAGTTTCCGGTATCTTTAACTTTATACAAACTAATACACATTTGGTTCTATAAATAAAAAACAAATGTACTCGAAATTGTTTTATTAGCGTCTAGAAATAGAGCTACACATAAGAACAGTAAGTGACGTTAAGTATCTCAGAGAGGCTGACAGTTCAGTTAATAGAAGAATTGTGTTGTGGTTAACGAAGCCGATGAGTGTCTTGAAGCCGATTGAAAAACTTACACATTTAAAAAATAATTAAAATAAGTGAAATAAAAAATATTTAATTTAATTAAATATTGGTTTTTCAACACACAATACCATCACGACCAATGCCATCATTTAGGCATCGCCTTTGCTGCATTTTATATGAAATTCGTCGCGTTATCAAAACCTATATGGTATTTTCTCTGCTATGAAGTATACATATGAGTCGGTGGCGGCGGCGACCACTTATCATCAGGTGACCCGTACGCTCGTTAGCCTTGTTTTTTGCGTAAATATTGGTAGTTTATACAAAATTAGTGCGATTACATTTTATGCACCGCATGTTCTTAGGTTGACTTCTGCGGTCGAGTCTGAATCGATTTTTTTAAATTCTTCAATCACAGAAGACAATGAAAAGTAGAAAGCCCAGCACACCATTTTTGCGTGGGAGAAAACGTGGGAGAGACTCTAGATTTTGTTTGTTTTTCTCTCCACTTATTTATTATATTTATATTCATCATTTCATCGCTCTGGTATCGAGGCAAACTGCGGCGTTGAGTTCCGCCACTCAACACGCAATGCCTCCAGAATTCGGCGTAAAGTGGGAAACGGAGTGTCTTAACACTAGGTTCCCTCTGCCTACCCTGCTGTG
>DWAN01006229.1:0-10618 GCA_018230445.1 Heliconius hewitsoni | reverse complement strand
CAAATAATTCTGTGGTTTAAGCGGGCGAAGCCGCGAGCGGGTCGCTAGTATATAAATATATTTCACTTTTTTCAAAAATATGACAAAGCTTTATTGAAATGATACAAAATAGAAGTCAACTTCATTAAAAATGGTATTATTCATGTGAATGATAAAATTAACTGGAACATGACATGGAACCATGCACAATAGGTCATATATCATAAGCACCTAATTTATTCCGACGGCTTCAGGTTCTAGCATCATTAGAAATACATGTATAAAACCTATGACAATGGGCTTTGATTACTAAAAACAGATATCTAGTGTTTTTATGTTAAAAGTATTGTAATTAATTATACAATATATTGTAGAATCAATATTGTTAATTATATTATATTTTATTTGCTTTTTGTTGGAGATCTACTTTTATATATTATTTTATTTTACTTGTGGCTTTTCGGGTGCGAACCCGTGATCTAATGGAAAGTGAAACTATGACGCGTGACGCATTCTTAATGAATTTAGTAAAATATCGTTACATCGTAACGATAACTTGATGTAATATGGCCTGTGGCGTTCCTTATTGATGAATGGACTATCAAACGCAAAAATAATTGTTGATTTCGAACAATTAGTTGAAGCCTGTCGTGACTTAGGGGCATCAGTGTTGGGCGCAACAGGTTGCTGCTATTAGATTCATTCCCTTGCTCTGGGACCGAGGCAAAGTGAGATGTTGAGTTCTACCACTGAACATGTAATGTCTCCAGAATTCGGCGACATCTAAAGAACGGAGTATCTTAACATAAGGCTGCCTCTGCCTATCCTACTATTTACGTGATATATAAAATAAGCAAATAATATTAGTACAGAAGGATAGTGCAGATAATCTTTTATAGGCCCAGAGTGAATAGTGACAAATACATAAACAAGCGTGGGAGGCGATCTCTTTATAAAGAATAATTGTAATTTTTTAAATAAAATTTTTAATTAAAATTTAATACACTGAACCTCATGTGTGCATTTTGATGTATCACGTACGTATACATTTCTCACCTATTTTTGATAAGAGAGAAAGAACTTAAATTAAAAACTCTTTAAAAAAACTGTAAAGTTTTTATTAATTTTACGTATATCGCTATGTGGCCTAACCTAACTCCGTATTTCGAATTTTGAATTTTTATCTACTGTTTTTGATCGATTAATTAATCTATGTGACCCTGATACTGATCCAAAGAGCCTAAATCAAGGCATTCAAGTTAAATTGTTTAGTGTTTAACAGGTCGTTATTAATCGAATTATAGTACTCGAATGGATATTAAACACGTTTCTGCTTCAACTGAGCATATTCTGATAAGTATATTAACTGTCTTATTGTCTTCTCAGAAATTAATGTTGATAATGGTAGGCGGCGTTTTCGATGTAAAGCGTTTTAATATTTTGACTTTAAAGCGAAGAGACAATTAAAATGACTTAAATATTATGCTCTTTACCCTGCTTATTATTAAAATAAATAAATAAATAACTTCGCGCTGTTTCCTGCACACAGCAGGGTAGGCAGAGGAAACCTAGTATTAAGACACTCCGTTCCCCATTTTACCCCGTATTCTAGAGGCATTGCGTGTTGAGTGGCTATACTCAACGTCATGCTTTGCCTTGACACCAGGGCGAAGAAATAAAAATATAAATTTAAATAAATATTTTATTTCCTCGAGTGGGGATTGAACCCCATTAAATTCGATAGATTAAAATAATACTGAAATATATTACATGTTTGAATTGAAAATTCCGTTTTGGTTTGGATAGTCCAATTATTATTAAGGAAGGCTTAAGACTATTAGGTCACTGTACCTGCTATCAGAGTCACCTCGTAGATAGATTGGAAGACATCTCGGGTAATATTTCACGCCATACATAACTTTTAGTTATTTCAATTTGACCGCGAAGGTGAAGCTACAGGTGTAAGCTAGTACTCTCTATAACTATCTAAATTAATAAAACTGTAGGTACTTGTAAGAAAAGCTGACAAAATATATTACTTATATTAAAATTCTTGTAAAAAGCGTTTTTATAAATTTGTTGCGTAAATAAAAATTTTTTTTCTTTTCCAACACTGATAAGAGCAATTCAAAACGATTTTTATCGAAGCATCTGTAAATAGGATCAAAGGGTCGAAAATACAAATTATTTTCTGAATACAATTTCCTCTATAGAAAAAAGCGTTAAGGGGTTCTTTCCCAAAATTTCTTTTAAAAAAATATCTTAAGCTGCCATTTGTACACGTGGACATGAGTACTTGGAAATTTTATAAATAATTATGTTATTTTATTCTACATTCCGCATTAAATAATTTAAATGTCTATTTATTGACTTTAGCTTTATTATATTAGACATTATGATCGATCTACCTGAATGACTCAATCATTTTAATAATTAGTTTTTTTTGTAGTTGTAAACTTATTCATTCATTTTCTTTTTGTAATATTCAATATATATTGATACAACGTTCAAATCATATTGGTGATAAGAATTTAAGTTGAGGCCACATGTCGCAGCGACACAACCTTTGACTTGAATTCGCACTTGGAAAAATGTTTTTTTTTTCATTTTCTCTCTCTCTGGCCATAAGATTCCACTACTTAACGCACAATTTCTTGAAATTTGGGCGGAATGTATTAACATTATCTTGACTTTGCATATCCCGTTATGCGGTAAAAGCGTTAGGTTAGTAGGGTTTAAAAATATATGCTAAGGAAGAAAATCTTTCAGCTTTAATGTTAACTTTTTATCATAAAATATGTGTATTTTATGATTTTATTGGCATAAAATTTATGTTTTTTTACATATTAGTCATTTTGGTGCATATATCAAAATGAGTTTGATTACAAAATGTGTATTATATTAAATTGGTGAATACATATGTATAAATGCCTTAGTACATTATACATATCTATAATAATTTATCTGAAATACAAAAGAGCTTCCCAGCGCCCGCAGCACTGACTTACACGATTAAGGTCGTCTTTGGTTAAATTAGATTGCACCCTTCCTACGGAACCCTTTGCTTTTATTCCCTTAGAATCTATTTACTCATCAATGGTGTATCGGACAGTTATTGTGTGGGAAAATTTAGTATGGACTGATGGCGGATTCATTTGGACTTGTGTGGTTTTAATTATAAGGGTATATTACTGTAGTGGATTTAAATCTTCTTTAAATTGGTTTTCTGATATAAAATAAACTAATTCTTTATATACAACTTAGAACTTTATTTGTATAAGTACATAATTTAAGCTGTTTCATACACAGTGAATCGAATTAATTTTTTTTTTAGGTTTTGGTGGAGATTTCGTTATTGTTTTTCCTTACAGCCTAAAGTAATGTAAAAATCTATTTCTTGTATTATTTAAGAAAAACCTACAGTCATCCTTCGCGTCGCGATGGATTCTACTATATCTTATAAATACGATATTATTTGTAATATAACAATAATAAACTATATAAACTAACTTTGTTATTATCTCTACGTAGCGGTACGAAGCGCCGCAAGGCTTGTCATTCGGAAAACAATCATATGAATTATATAAATGTTAGTTCTATAAAATATTCTGTTCCTTTCCTTTTAAGAATAATATTTAATTTTATTAAAAAATACTATTAAGTGTAAAATATATTTAATTCAAAAAGAAAGTGTGGTGAGTATTTGTATAGGTATATTATTTCTTCCATCCACTATTCAGTACCTTTTCTTTACCCAAACAAATTTGGAATTAACCTACTAATATCGCTTTTGTAATACGTTTAAGAAATGAAATAAGTATGGCGTTAGACCGAGATCTTTAAAAAAATGTATTGTTGTGTATTAATAGGTACAAATAAACCTAGTATAGAGAATCAGAATTATAAAATTTTAAAATCGGCGGCGGAAAATAGGGAAAGTGTCTTAACACTACATTCTCTCTATCTACCCTGCTGTGTGCGGGATACACTGGGCTGCGTGACGTTAAAACAAAAGTCTACTATCGTGTTTATTGAATATCAGGTATTTGTTAAACTGCATCTCGATATCGTATTTACGTTGTCTCATATGTTTTGTTTAAACGATCGCTCTTAGAATACACGCCTCAGGCAATCAAAAGATACTAGTGAGTATGTTAGAATAGAAACTTAAGTTACATAAACAGTTTACATTTGCTTTGATATTGACAATTAAATCTACTTTATTCAAATACGCCGTATTTTTTTAAACTTTTTAAAGAAATTATTTGTAGTAACACTTTTATATTTCTTTATGACTACCCTACTATGTGCGGGCTATAAAGCGTCAGCGTATAGTTATATTATTATGTATTTAATATAATGAAAGAGATATGATAAATTTAAATTGATATACCTAAAGTAACTCTCTATTACCTAAAGCAACTGCAGAAACTTTTTTAGAGAAATCACTCCGTCCTTCAACTTTGCGCATTTGTAATGCAATTCCAAAGGAGAATTTACATCAAATTTCCTAAAAAGTTCGCCCTAACAGTCACTTCGCGCCAGATTTTCTACCTTTCAGAAGATTTTCGAAGTTTTCCCCTTTACAGCTATTGGTAAAGTTGGTCGAACGTAAAGCGTTGACATCCTTAATTGAACCGATATCGAGATATTGCCTACCTAAGCCATGTTCGCCACTTCGCGTTTCAACGCCCGCCTAGTTTATGCGGCAAAGTTTTTTTGTTTGCAATTGGAAAATTTTCGGTTGAACTTGGCGCAAGTACGTATGCAAATGTGGTAACGAAGGTTCCTATTTAAAATTGAAATTTTTTCCTTTTTTTTTGTTTTGCCCACTTTCGTTGGTAGTGCCTACTCGGGGAAATATGGCGTAAAATAATGGGAATGTCTTTTCTTTTTATTTAGTCTTCTTAGTAGACAGATATATAGCGAATATTTCAATTTTAATCGTTTAATAAATATTGTTGATTTTTATAGCGAAATAAATCCTAAATAATAAAGAATGGTAGTGGTTATTTGATGTTCTTATATGTTTTGATAATTATTCTGTAAAAATGTTACAAAAAAATTAAAAATATAAACCAAAAACCAAAAATAAAATATAATCGAAACTTTAAAAAATATTATTTTTCACAACTATTATATACAATGCGACGAATAAAAAATTAACTTCACGCTGTATCCCGCTTGCTATAAACAGAGCGAGAATAGGTAAAGGGAAAGTAGTGTTAATATACTCTATTACATAATCTTAAATTTACCTTTGCCTTTTAGCGTGAATCTTATTGACTGAGCGAGAACATGAAAATCATCAATTCCCTCAAGTAGGAATCGAACCCACTCACGTTCACGGGCTCTGCAGTTAATTATTAAAGCAATAAGGCAAAATATCCACAAACTAAGTAAAGCTCTAATCAAATAAACATATATGAGTCAGTACAAGCTGCAGCGATAGTGACGCGGCATCACTTATCGCAAGCAAATATTGAACTGTGGTATATATTTATGAGTATGGATAGCAAAAAAATATGTAAGTGTTTTATATGAGAATAAATATTTTATTATTAGTTTCATAGTGTCTATTGTCTACCGTGCAGAGAATATAAGATAGTTGTGCATTCAATTGACGTTTGGTGACTTATTATGATTTTTTGTCTTTGTGACTCGTCCTTTCTACTTAAAAAGAACGACTCGATTAAAATAATAATACTAGGAAGTTCGACATTGAAACAATTAAGCTATTCAAGTTAAGTTAATAAGTAAAACTCAATTCAGTTATGTTTAAAATAGAGCGCAATGCCAAATTAATTTTAAACTTTTTTCTAAATATGATTTAATTATATATTTTTTTCTTTAATTTCATTTCTACTGTTTATAGGAATTGCGTCAAATAAAAGAAATCAGCTTCACCGCGTGAAGCTGATTTCTTTTATTTACATATTAATCAAGCTACTATACGTATATTTTTTTTTGTGACCGCTACACGACAACGTAGTTCGAAGAATATGTTTATGTTTTTTTTATGCAAATAACATAATGTTTGCTTGTGTAGACTGTAGCTTTATCACTACGTATCGATTTTGATGGCAATACACAGTGTTATCAGTATTAAACGTTGTATATATATATATATATTCAACGGTTTTTAGGGTTCCGTATCTGATAAGGACAAAACGGAATCCTTTTAAGATCACTTTGTTGTCCGCCTGTTATCTATGATATCATAAGTCCGACTCCTATTTAATACTTTACTTGTCATTTCATAAAGTACCTAGACACATTTTCTTAAAAAGCCGAACTTTACTCTTAATATTATTAGAAACGCACATAGAAAGAAAAATACTTTTTTTCAAAACATATAACAATTATAACTTATCGGGATGTAAACCCGATTGAAGAAGAAAATTGAAAAGCAATTAATACGTTTTCTAATAAAGTAACATTCTAAACATAGTCGTTTATTAATATTAATAGTTATTAATAGTAATAGTCGTTTATTAATACTAATAACGTTACTTCAACCCTGGACAAGTAATACTTGAGGCTTACTTGAGATGTATAAATATGCACTTCATTTGTATAATCACACAGCAAGTACACGTGTTAAGGCGCTCTAGACTTATCTATATAGAATCGGTGCGTCTGTCTGGTCTACACAATGGACCCTTCAGAGTCACTTCCAGGTGGATACAAGAATACTTAACGACCCTGCCTCTATTAGAGGATGGTGTAAGGTAGAAGCTATCATTTGTTTTAAAGAGATTTTTTTTTTTAATTATTATTATTACTTTTATTAGGCCATTGTGTGCAGTGAAACAGCGTTTGCCTATAAATACGACAGTAGTGCAATCGATTCCCATTCGAGAGAAGGAATCATTTAATATTTTATTTTTTTTATTTGGGTAAAAATACAAAAGAGGAGCGTTGAATTTCTTCGCTCAATACGTAATGTTTCGGAAAGTGGAGAGCGGAGTTTCTTATATATATTAGTATCTGTATACATATGCAGTATCAAAAATAGAGTCACGCTGTCGTGATACTCTATTTTTTACTAAAAAGACATGCAATAAAAAATACTATGAACAAAGAATTCTGATATTTATTTGATGTACATATATTATCATTTGATGTATAAAATGATTAGTTTTATGGAGAAAAAAAAACCCTTCCAAAGTCTTATAACTTGATACTTTACTCAAACCACCCCTGTGATAGTGACGGGGTGAAAAGAATCGTTGACGTCGTATGAAAGATTAATCTTACATTGAAATTGTTTTTTTAGGGTTTTTTTACTTGCCGTCCCCACGAGTGGTAGATTATAGATACTAAGCAGATACTTGGTGGTAGAATTGAAGGGGGTCGTTAAAGACCACTTGATGATGTATGTGATATGCATTAGATACTAGTATTTTTTACCTATTTATCAATATCGTTTTTTTAGGACAACTAAAAAATATTTGAACGTGGCAGAATTTGAACCCGCGCCACTTATAAACTGTTTTAATTGTCTTTAATAAATGTGGTAAATAATACTTTAAAAATGTTAAATATATCTTAGGCAACTTTTATTAGTAAACTAAGGTTAATTTAGAAAATATAAGATACTAAACGTAGTTAACCATCGATGCATAATTCCCAATTTTGTCTGTATAATGAATGTTTGAAAAATGTGAAGACCAGAACAATGGACATCGTCCGATTATGGGCATGATTAATTAATTTCATACATATAGTAGGTACCTATAGTACTAAAAACAAAATTTTCCTAAATGAGCACCTTCCATAATTTTGTCATTTTTAATATTATTCCTGATATATATATATATATATATATATATATATATATATATATATATATATATATATAGCGGTAAGATATAAATTAAATCATTGTAAAGTTTCATTTAAATGCGTTTTGTTGCTTCTTCATCAAAGCACCAATGCATCCTAAAAAATATTCACATCATTACATAGTACAAAAAAAGTCGCTTTCCGTTATCTGTCCCAATATACGCTTAGATCTTTAAAACTAAGTAACGGATTTTGATGCGGTTCTTTTAATAGCTAAAGCGATTCAAGAGGAATGTTTGTATGTATAATAACAACCATAATATAGTAGAGAAATACTGTTATTTTTGAGGTTTGTAATGTGATGTCTTAAATAATTACATTTTTTTCGCTTAATATTTATATTAGCTGAACCGTAGGAAATTTATCAACATAATGTACTAAGTATTTTGTAGCTTGCAAAGGTCTATAGAAAACTCCGCGATGGTACATGTCTATCTCTTATATAACCTACAATAACAATTTTTAGTAATTTACTTTTTAAGAGAAATAATGGCAAATTTTTGAAGGGATTTTAAGGAATGCAGCGTTAATCCTTATCTAATTAAGTAATTATTCTTTATCCAATTAAATACATTGTTGTTTTAATATAGATCAACGTGGCCTTTTACAGCATGCAAATTAAAAGAATATTTTCGAAGATATTACAGATTTAAAATGTAGAGCCATATTTTAAAAAAACAACAGCTTGTACAGGTTGCCTGTTGTTTTATTAAAACATTCTATTAAATATTCTTATGGGAAGTACGAAATTGCAACTTAAAGTTAAAATAATTTTCACATTAGAAACCTTAAATGCTTTGCAAACATACATACATTACATTATATATATAAAACACGAACGTAATTCAGTGTATACATTAAATAATTCAATAGTTTTTGCGGGCGAAGATTGGGCTGAGATTGAGTTCCTAGTTTTTCCAATAAAAAGTAAATTCCAAGTAAAATTGAAAACGGAGTGTCTTAACATTAGGTCTCCGTCTGCCTATCCTGCTGTGTGCAGGATACAGCGTGAAGATATTGATATTTTTGTTCATATAAAAATACATCGTCTATATATATATATATAGACTCCTTGTTACAAAAATTATAATTTTGCGATGTAGTAAAGCCTCTTGAAACATGTTTATGGCCATCTTTTAAGCACTTAATGGATTTAGAAAGGATTTTCTTCAATGAATAGGGATCCCTTTCGAGGAAATATGCGTATTTATTTTGTATTTAAGATTATAATACGTTATTATGCTAAGGAGATGAGGATTGTAAACAATATATTTTGTGGTTAAGTATGAAATTATTTTGATTATTTTGTTTTAAAAATTCACATATTAGTGTGTGACGTTAACAGTTATATTATTAGTAATTATTTATTAATAATTATAATTATTAATAAATATAACTGGTTTATATTTTTATAGGAAATTGAATTGAATTTAGATGTTTTTCTCATCATTTTTTTGTGTCCAATGTCCTTAGGGAAAGTTTATGCTTTATTCATTATCTTTTATCTCCCGCATTTTATTTCTGACCACAGAAATGAAAACAATTTCCTTCGAGTTGGAATCAAACCCACACCTGCCACACTTACAGTCAGACGCCACGCCTCTATTAGCAATATGTAATAAATAGCTTTATTTGCCTACATCTAATAGTTTTTGTAGCCAGAACCCTAAAATTATTAATTCATAATATATTTGCTCGAATTTGACAGTATCCACCCCTATAATAAATTGAGGTCATTTGTCAAGGAAGCCATAACACCATCCGTTATAGCTATCCCCCTATATATTATTACTAAGAAATTATGATTTTATTCGAATATAGGGCCATGGATGACAGCATTTTTAATTAGCATTTTTGTAAATATATTAGTTTTATATTAATAATAATTAATATTGTTGATAAGAAAAGTTTTTTTTTGTTTCACTGTGTATTTCACATATGACAGAGTAGGCAGGGGAAACCTAGTATTAAGATTTTTATTTTAATCCACACTCATCACGTGTACGATGTATCAAATTCGTGCAGTACGCAGAGAATGAAGACTAAAGCTAAAAAAAAATACCAACTTTTAACTTAGCTTTTAACGTACCTAAAACCCTTTAATTTCATATTAAATAAACTTAGTGCTATTCAAATTATATTCAGAGCACTATGGGAGTAGCCACAACACGGTAAATGGATGGACGGTATATCGGTTTGCTAAACAAACAGCTATAATTTATAGTTGGATAAATAAATTAAACTTGTATCGATATTTTCTTGTAATTATTGTAGGTTAGGCTTTGTATACCTAGTTTAAATATTATATTTATGACTGTAAAGCCAACGCTTGTGGATACGATTCTCACTCAGAGGAATAGATTATTTTCATATCCACACTCAGGTAATAAGACAAAGCGCAGCGTTGAGTTCCGCCACTCCCTATTTTTATGTGTATTTGCTTAAAAATAATGTATAAACCGATCCTACAGATGTCGTTTTTGTTTTTATAGTTAATTCTGGCGTTTTTATTACAGCGCTCCGTAGTCTTAACTTTTAAGTGCGCAGCAGTATGCAGAAGTAGTAGATGGTTTAGGCGATTATTGAAAATTATATTGAAGTCTATAATATTTTGTTATTTCTTTTATTATAATTAAAAATATAAATATTATCAAATATAACAGAAAATAAACAATAATAATCAGCTTCACGCTGTATTACGCACACAGCAGGTAGGCAGAGGGAACCTAGTGTTAAGATATTCCGTTCCCCACTTTCTGCCGAATTCTGGAGGCATTGCGTGTTGAGTGGC
>DWAN01006228.1:0-10619 GCA_018230445.1 Heliconius hewitsoni | reverse complement strand
GTTGATGACAGTGGACGAGGCGAAAGAGGTATGTAGAGACCGTAGCGTTTGGCGTAGCGTATCTTACGTGTAATTGTTTTGCAAAAACGCTTAACTTATGAACACAATAAAGATATCTTTCGATTTAACCGAATAGAAAAGTACATCTATGGTCAATTTTTATTTTTCTCCTCCTGCCACTAAATATAGAAGAAAAGAATGTAAACAAAAGATTTAAATGCTTAATTATAATACAAATAACAATATCACTAGCATTCTTACAAATAAAATATAAGTAAATCGTCACTTCGAAAGCAAAATGTTAGAGTTAAATCCGAAGCAATAAAACGCAGGCGGTGCTCGACCTTGTCTCGTATTGAATAAATTCATACATCCATGATTCGCTTCTTATTACGGTTTGTTTAATATTTAAGACAGAAAAAAAAAAATAATAAACATGATAATAAACATACATTATTAAAAAAATATGAATTAATTATTTAGAGGAAGAGTTAGAAAGTTATACTTTTAACCAGTTTTTGTCTTTTAGAGAAACTCTACATAACTACCGCTACATCTGAGGCAGTCGTAACGCAGCATCTCGGCATGTCGCTATAAACGCGACTATTAAGGGTTGGATTCCCACTCATGTATAGGTTTTATTTTCATTTTCTCATTCTGGCAACAAGATAAGGCGTTGCGATGAGCTCCGCCATTGAACACGAAATATATCGAATAATAGACGGAAAATGTCTTCACACTAGGTTCCCTCTATCTACACTGTTAAATTCATTATACAGCGTTAAATAAATCTTAGTACTATATGAGGCTACTACCATCTTGTTATGCACCACAGTGGCTTTATGTAGATTTTCTTCGTTTAAATCATATTTTATCTGCGTAATTGAATATCCGAAGTGCCTCAAGGAATTCCTTAATCATAAAAAATAACTATAGGTGGAATTCATCTATTTGTTTCTAGCATACGATGATATATTAATCAGTCAGCTTCCACCAAATTTAGCCTTTGTTCTAATTATGAGGCCATCGTGGCGCAGTGGTACAGAGTCTGACTATTGACGACGGTTGTATATTTAATTCCTATTCAGCGAAATTAATTAATAATTTTCATTAATCCGCTGGTAAGTGGTTGAGCTCTATGGCATTTTTAAAAACTTTTTGATTGCTTATTAGATACTTAGTTGTATGTCTTGTTACTTTTTTTTTGTTGTTCAAGCTAGGTTTAGTTTAGACATTATTATCTGTGAGTATGAGTTTTCTAAAGCAGGCCAAATATTGGATTTTTAACTCCCGACGAAAATAGAGGGGTATTGTAAGATTGATATATCTGTACGTGTGTATATTTATTTTAAAGGTGACTCAATCGAGAGTGTTCTAAGTCTGTGGTTCATAAAATATATTCAGCCGCTTAATGATTATCAGTTCTTTTAAGTTAATTACTTTACTTTTTACAGCTTTTTGTGTCTAAAATTTTTAATTCTCAATTATATCGTTTTCTATTTAATAAATTGGATACTATATTTTAGTTTCACAATTTTAACACTTTACAATATTCACACATACATAAGACTATATATATATATATATATATATATATATATTTGTAATTAATATAGTATATATAAGATAATAACTTTCCATACACGCCGGCGGCTGCAATATCGCAGTCGCGATCCGTGGAACTGGGTCGAAATGAAGGCAACGTTATAAAACGTTATTGTAGCTTCTAAGTAAATATTTCGAGGCGACACATTTACAATGCCGTACCTGCTATATTCTAGGTCTAAGTGAACTTATTCATTATACGATGATAAAGTTAAAATAATAAAATATATTAATATTAAAGATAAAGCGCGGTGTTCTTCCAGGGCGGACGTCAACAAGTAATGTCTCGAAAATGGGGTGCAAAGTGGAAATCCGAATGTCTTAACGTTATGTCCGCTTTGCCTTTATCAGAGTTCTTTATGCGGGATACAGCGTGAAGGATTAAAAAATGTTCAAAATGTTGTGTACTTTACGCACGAAACAGGAAGATTTAATTAAAAACATGATTTATTTTTAAGTTAACTTATTAACTAAAAGTGCTTACCATATTGAATGTAGTGTTCTCGAATGAAGGAGAAAGGGAAAAATATTTTAAATATAAGTTTATACTTCTGGTTATATTTGTTGACTTGCTTGACTAAACGATAGCGATAGTTGTGAGTTCATATTTTGCGGGATACAGCATGATTTATTTATTTTTATTTAAATCATCTTTTACTTTCATTTAAAATAGTAAAAGAGTCTTAACTCTTTTATATAAATAAATTGATAGTATTATTTCTTTTATTAGAATAACTCGCTCACAATTATACATTATAATTGTGATGCAACAACGATGTGACATAAAAAAGACGAACGAGAACATAAAAAAGGCGGCCGTGGCGCTGGGGTACTAGGGTGTTGCTATAACGTGATGGTTGAGGGTTCGATCACCGCTCGGGGGAATGAATTATTTATTAATAGTTGCTCTAGCACCAAGGCTAACTGTTCCAGCTATTGATACTCAAATTACGAAAATAAAATACAAAATACATCTTTATGATTTGTTCAAAAATTAATTTTTGCTATTATTTTAATAGCGAAAATGATTTTTATGGCTATGCAATTTTTTGCTTATGGCACTATAAACGGAAAATTGGACATTTATTAACGAGAAATATCTATTTTGTTAGGTTTTATTTTGAAATATGATTTAAAATTGCAAATTTTAAAAGCTCGTCGTTGAGTTAAAAAATCGGCGGAAAGTGGGGAACTAGGCTTCTACATCAGCAGATAAAAGGTTTATTTAATATAAACAATCACAAGAAAGCTACAGTAAGTAAAACCACATACACTGTATTGTATGTTACGGTATGGTTCTTTGATTATGGCGTTCCGAGCGTGCCAGTTGAGTGTATTAAGATGTAGAGTTCGAAAATCATAACTCTATAACACATATTTTGGATCTTTGAGTCATAGACAAAAATCAAGTATAGCAAAATGTATTAAAAAAACATTAATCACAATGCAATTAAAAACACTACAAATCACTTTAAATTATTTTCTCGTTCTCTTGGTCGTCCTGGAATACGTATAATATAATATATTATAATTAGCAGTCTCATGCTGTATTATTTAAAAGGGTCGAGTAAGGCGAACATAGTATGTAGACACTCCGTCCTCCCTCGCATCCCTTAATTTTAGAGACATAATGTTGCGCCGCGTCCTTTGTTGTTATGTAATCGAACCTACAACGGTCTTACGCTGCGCTACTACACCACGGCGGCAACATATCCTATTGAAAAAAAATGTTTTGTACAAATTAATAGGCAAATCTAATTGTAGAGTAAACAAATACAAAAGATAAATAAAAAAGGGATCAAACAAGCCCATCGGGCTCCATCCTTGAGGTGTTGAAAGTCCAGAAAGTTAAATGCCCAAAGTCCTTTTGTTTGTTGTGTTTCATTGAATGTGAACGGATTGCGCAACTTTGACCAGCTTGGCAACTGGCTTCCCTCAAGGAGGCGGATCCCGCAGGAGAAGCTTTCAATTTGCCTTATATACGCTAGCGGTCAGGATATTTCAATAGCGCGATTCAGGAATTGTATGATAAAATTGGATTATTTTACCTTTTTAGAAGATATTTTAGTTGTATATTTTTTATTTTAGTGTAATAATAGAACGTTAGTTATTATTTGTCATTTGGTGATATAAAAAAATAATGTTTATTAATTTTTTTGTAGTGATTGCAGGGATTTAATATGGTGATACATAAAAAAATAAGTTTGTGACAGTATCCTGCATACAACAGAGTAAGCAAGGTGGGCCTAGTGTTAGGACACTTCGTTCGCCACTTACTGCCTCAATTTTTGAGACATTGGGTGAGTGGTAGAACTCGCAGCATGTGATTTCTACTATTTATATTCATTGTATATGTAGTATGTGATATTAATTACACATTACATTAATAAATAATTACAGCTGTATATAGTGGAGTTCGTTAACGAATGACTTGATTTGTTTTGACGTTGAAGTAAAAAACTATTTGTAGACTTTTTTTATCAAAATGTTAACTGCAGTAGTCTTAAAAAATGGAGGGTCTTAAAAAATGGATAAATGGAAAGGCCAATTTATATCTTTTTTCGATAATGAAGCCACACCTAAAAAAATGCTTTTCTTACATTTTTACCTTCCTTTTCACACAAAAAAATATGAGCTTTCAATTTTAAGAGTACTACGAGTCAAATCAGATTAATTATAACAGACAGACTGACACATAAGTCATAATGCAACAAAAATATTAGGTGCTACATATTTGTATCCACTGTAAGAGCCTTATTCGTTGCGGTTTAGTACGCTAATTTTAGCTCCTTGGAGTATTTTGTAGTTTGGAACGTGTTAATTGGGGTAGAATTACAAAGTAAAGTGAATTTGCATTCAATTTGTACAGAAATTATAATATTGTAATAGTCAGTGCGTTGTGTCAGTCTTATTTTTCTTCGTTTATTCTGTAATTTCCGGAAATTCCAAAGAAAACGGAGAATAATAGGACTATTAGTTAATCTTAATCCTTTCTCCCTATTCAGGGAGGTAGAAACCTTCATACCAAATTTTTAACTCTTAAATCTAGTATTTTCACGAGTGTTAGCTGTTACTGAGTGAATTTTAGAAATAGTTTAAAAACTGAATTATTGACTATTATAATAAAAAAAAATGCATATTGCAAACATTTAATAATCTTATTTTTAATAAAAAAAAGTCTAAAGCTATCTATGAATACAATACTTATTGAGGTCATTCGAAAACCACGATCCTATAATTATTATTATTATTGCATTTGCGTAAAATCACAAAAATCCATATCCACAGCAGAATTAATTTTAAAATTAATTAAATCATTTCATATTATTAACACAATAGTATAACATTATAGTGCAACCAACGACAAGTAATAGTTTTCATATATTTTATTACTAAAATAGCTTCAAACTTTATTAAAATAACACATTTAGCTCTCGATCGTTTGATAGCGTATAAACGGCCATTACAATGTTCACATACTGAGGGTGCTTGTAATAGAATAACAGAGCGGCACGGGGCGGCCATTTAACATGATTATAAAGCTAACAGTACATATTATACTAGAAAATTAAATTAGGCTTCGATGAAATTATTAGTTAAGGCTATCATGGCGTAGTGGTACAGCATGTGTGTAAATGCGGTGGATGTGGGTTTGGAGGAACAATTATACTTGAATTATCTTTTCCTGAGGCCCGTCGTTGCTCAGGGACTCTATCAAGTGTGTGACTGTTAATGTGATAGGTGGTGGGTTCGATTCACACTGGAGGAAATGAAATATTTATTATTTTCATTCGGCGAAAAATGAAGAACGACATGTCTTAACACTAGGTTCTCTCTACTTAGCCAGCTGTGTATGGGATACAGTGTGAAGCTAAAAAAATATTTTTCTCATTTTGATAAAACATAAATTAATAACTAAAAAAAAATATTAATTAATAGTATTAAAATAAATCCAAGATTCTATCAGCCATATTCCAATTTCACCAGCCCAGCTTGATGGTACTGTAATGTTATATCGCCATATATTTACCAAATTTCATGATGATACAACAACTAGAAGTTCGTGTAATTCAATTTCTTGGATTTTATTATGAAGATACTTAGTTACAGTTCAACCTAATAAAAGCTCTTAAAAAAGGGGTGGTGTTGAGCTCTGCTACTTAATACTCATTATCTCAAATTAAAGCGGAGTGGACGAAGGTGTATACAGACACTAGCTTTACTTCTGTTATGCCAGAAAAAACGAGAAACGAAAGATATATTTCGTTACGTCACACTAAATTACTCTACATCATATCTCAGACATACAGATTTAATACGATAGTTTCGAGTTAACATACTTATTTTTTATATAGGTATACCTTATATTTAGTTGTTTTGTTCTTAAAATTATATAAAATTTCGGGTTTAAATATTTCTGGTAACCTAGAAATCAATAACTTAGAGGTTTAGTGCCGTCTCTACAATAAGCCATCATTCAATCAGGCGTAAGCTTGTGTTTGATATTCGTTTCGATGATATCGTAGTGCATCTACGAGAAAATTTATAATTTTTATAATATAGCACGAAAGCAGCTTCTTGTTTTTCAGAGTCAACTTAGTGTCAAGAGATTTTGTTCTTCTGAAACGTTCATTCTCCCTTTTCGGAACTGTGGAACTCAAAGCAGTATATTTTTTTGCTAGAGGGGAAAATGGAAATTATTCATATCCCCGAACGGGGATCGAATCCACAATTATCTTGTTGGCTGTGAGATATTCTACATGAGTGTTTGTGAATGACATAGAGAATAATATAATATTAAAAAATCAAATAAATCAGCTCCACGCTGTATTCCGCGTACATCAGGGTAGGCAGAGGGAACCCATTGATAAGACACTCCGTTCTCCAATTTTCGCCGAATTCTGAAGGCATTGCGTGGTGTGTGGTAGAGTGTGGTAGACACCAGAGAGAAGGAGTAAAAATATAAATGTAAATAAATATTTAATTTCCTCGAGTGGAGATGAAACCCACAACCAGTCGATTGTACAGTCACAATGTGTGCCCCTTTGCCACGACTAGCCTAAAATAGTAAAACGTATGATTTAAAAATACAAAATTATAAGGCTGAGGCTAGGATTAAATTTATTTTGCTGCTTGAGCTGCTTTCTTGTTTTTTTGTCATCGTATCTATTTATATATTCTTACCATGGTCTACATTATTTTTTCAGCTCCACGCTGTATCCCGCACGTAGAAGGATAGGCAGAGGGAACCTAGTGTTATGACACTCCGTTCCCCTTTTCTCCCGACACCGGAGCGAAGAAATGAAAATATTAAATATTTAATTTCCTATTAAATTATATTATATTAAATATTTTATTTAAGTGATGATCGAACCCACGACCAGTCGCGTTTACAGTTATACACTTGGTACAAGTGTATAATTGACTATACACCACGTATACACCACGACTGACTTTAATTAATTCATGCTTATTTAAAAGATTATGATTATGTTACCCAAATCTAAACTTTATCTTACTGCAATTTAAAAATGAAAATACTTTCAAATATACTTAGTTTTCTAGGAAATAAGCATTTCACTGATAGAAAACTAAGTGTACAATTACCGCGTACTGATCATTAATCACCTACGCTATACGCTACGTGGCTCTCGTATACTATTTTATACGTTTGTAAGGACTTTTTTTTGTCAGAAATTAGTTTATTTAAAAATATATTGATAGAGATTATACAAGTCAAAAAATATGATATTTTATTTACATAATTAATAAATAAAATAAATAAATAAATAATTATTTGATAGATCATATTTTTTTAGCTTCGCGCTGTAGCCCGTTCATAGCAGGGCATCTAGGAAAACAAGTGTTAAGACACTCCGTTCCTATTAAGGCCTTTCGTTCCCCATTTTCCGTTAATTTTACCTTTTTTATTTTATTTCTTCGAGTCGAAATCGAACCTCCAAATCGAACGGCCTCCTAACATCATATAAAATGTATTATTTTATTGCTTGTTTATTTGACTAAGAATTTTTTTTTTTGGTAAATGCCTACTTCGTAAATAGCTGCCTCCGCACATGTCAGCTCCACGACTCTAGTGCCCAAAGCTGTTCGTTGATTGGCCTTTCAATCAAAATGTCTTAAAAATATGAATCAAAGATCGTTGTATAAGTTAATTTATGTCATGGAAGTAATTCACAAAATGTTGTTTTTTTAAGCGCCACAATATGGGAAAAAAGTTTACAAAGTTCCAACAATTTCAGATTATATAGACATTTGAAGAAAAAATAGATTTATTTCATATTAAAATCTATAATTGTATTAATATATAGATCTTCTCTATATATAGATCATCATTTAATGACGTCATAGCGATGTTTTAGTCAAAGCGCAAAATGAAAGCTCAAATGAATGAATATCAATTGCCAATAAATATTCAAAAATCGGAATGAACTGTCAAGACAAAGTGAGTTGAACGTAAATGTAACGAAAGTTAAATTTTAAATTCATGAGTTTCAGGCTGCTATCAGCTGTTTACAGTACACTCTACACTTACTACTAGGGTAATAGATGGAATTTCTCTAAGTGCTTATAAATAAATTTATACATACAAACATAACTAACTGGAGTTCACGAGGCGTTAACTGAGTTTTGTATTTGAGTGAGTGCTTATAAAAGTAGAACAAAAAAGAAAATAAAAAAAATATACCAATTCTTCTACGCCAAAAAATATAAAATTGTGTCGTTTGAGTACATTTTCACATCACTGTTGAAAGATGAATGGGTTGGGGAAGGGTGGGGAAGAAGAATAGGTTTAGACCAACCAAAAAATTTACATCTATATTATACATAGGTATATGTAAATTCAAAGTGATGCAAAGCTCACCTTTGACCTCGCGGACAGCACCTATTAAGATTTCCTAACCATCCCCATTACGAAAGGACGTCGAAAATACTTAGTTATAGTAGACAAGGCAATAAGAAAAATCCAAGTATCTAAAAGTAAATATTTGATGTGATATAAACACAGCTTCGTTAGAAACGATTTATGTTTATAAGAATTGTACGCGAATACAAAATTGCCTAATCCCACCTAATCCATGATTTCAGAGATCCTTTTCTTATATACATTTTCTTTCTGTAATAACAAACATTAAATCTCTTACTGTGAATTGTATTGGAATATTAAAATGGTTCACACATCTTTGGAAAAATATTTTTTTATGGGTATATTCCATTTATAATTTTGAAAAACAGAGAAAATTACAGTATCCTGGTAGCATACTGTACTTAAAATGTTTTTTTATCTTCACGATCATGATGTATCCCTAACAAAGCAGGGTATAGAGAAGGAACCTGGGAACCTAGTGTATCTAGACAGTGTGCTTCTATTAAAACACTTCGTTACCTACTTCCAGCCGAATTCTCAATTCATTGCGTGTTGAGTTACGGCCAACGGTAGGCCAATCTATTTATACGAACATCTTATAACGTTCTGAAACAAACTTCAACGACAATATTTATAAGAAAAGTTCTTAACCTCCTCAAATAAAAAAAATTGAATACGACCTATGGTTTTATTTCTTTACTGAATTGTAAATACTAATTGGGTAACAACATATTTTACTATGTAAATTTTTACTAAAAGTTCAAAAGCGGTTTCGGTCCCTTATATTTATTTTTATATTGTAGACGAGGGATAATAAGTATTTTTTTTAAGAGTATCCTATGTCCTTTCTAATATCTCTACGAATATGGGTACAAAGTTTTATGAGAATCGGTCGAGTAATTTTGTTTCTAAAATATATAAAATACTATACTACTTACTACTGAAAATAAATAAGGTGAGTCGTACAGATAGTTTAATAACATAAAAATAAAATAAATAAATTAGTTTCACGCTGTATCCCGCACACACTAGGGTAGGCAGAGGGAACTTAGTGTTAAGACATTCCGTTCCCCACTTTCTCCCGAATTCTGGAGGCATTGCGTGTTGCGTGGCAGAACTCAACGCCACGCTTTGCCTCGACACCAGAGCGAAGATATGGAAATATAAATTAAAATAAATATTTCATCTCTCGAGTCGGGGATTGAACCCACAACCAGTCGGTTTTATAGTCACACTTTGTGCCTCGCCTAAAGCGTATTGTGTATAGTGTACAATGTAAATATACAAAACTTAGAGTAGTTTATTTAAAACTCTTTTAATGTTTAAAATGAGAAACTTACTTTGTCAAAGGACTTTCTTCTGCATTGCGGTAGCATTAACGAATTTTTAAAATCGACGAATAGAGATTCTAAATGTGCGCAGTGGTTTGAAGAAAGCAAAAAAAGAAAAGATAAACAGAATGAACTAGATCATTTGTACTAAAAATAGAAAATTTTCTGCAAATTATGTATTTGGAAAAGTTATTTAATCTTTTAAATAGATGTTTTTGGTTGATGATTTCCCCGTTCGTAAGTCAAAATGCGGCGTTTAATTCTTCCACTCAAAAATTTTGTCTCCAATTTATGTGGAAAACAGAGAATGGATTCTACACATTAGATTCTCTTGATCTACCTGAAAGGATAAAGGATAAATTTTAGCAGCATTTTTAGCGGCGTTGAGTTCTGCTACTCAACACGCAATGTCTCCAGAATTCGGCAGAAACTGGAGATCGGAGTGTCTTAAAACTAGGTTCCCTCTGCCTACACTGTTTGCGGGATACAGCGTGAAGCTGTATAAAAAAAACAAAACACATTATTTATTAGCTTTTTCAGTGAGAATTATACAATGGGATAAAAGAGAAGTTTCGATACGAATTTCAAATTGTTTGGCATTCATTGAAGCTAAACGACGATAAGGGCCCTCGATGCTCCATTTTCTGTAGAATCTCTCTTGGATTTTCACAATTACATAAGAGGATGACGACGGTGAATTGTGTATCGAGCAAAACATTAAAATTGTTTGTCATATTCAGTATTTAATACTTATTTAGAAAACGTATAAAAATTTGAACGTAGCGGGACTCGAACCC
>DWAN01006227.1:0-10619 GCA_018230445.1 Heliconius hewitsoni | reverse complement strand
GGCGGTAATCACTTACCATCAGGTGACGCGCACGCTCGTTTGCCGTGTCTTTTCCATAAAAAAAAAAAAAGAGCCTTAACCGATATAATAGGACTTAAAGTTTAAACCAATTAATAATGAACAGCAAATAACCACATAACAATTAACAGTAGATCGAAAATGTATGAAAATTTACAAAACGGGTCATTCCGTGTAGCTAGGTAGGCTAGGTAATTTTGAATCAGTGATATCTTCTTAATTATTTTGTTTGAATGATATACATTAAACTATAATTTAAATCTAGATGAAATGCTAAAGGTGACTATTATATTATTTTAAAATGGATGAATACCAAATTATAGAAAATACATTAATAAAACCCGATAAATTTAAATTCAATATATTAAAATAGTAACTGTGGCTCAACCTTCAGAGATAAACATATACCATCGCGGACTTTTTAATAGATTTTTAAAGGACAATATTTTTGTAAAACATTGTTTTTACGCGTCTCATAAGGTTAAGTCAGCGCATGCCATATAAGCGTTCAGGAAGTTCATTTTTTGCGACCTTTTCTTAAAACAATATAATTCCTTGTTGTCTAGCAACGGTTGTAATTGACATGACTGAATAAATTGTATGTCAAATTGAAAGTTATTTTAATATATATAAATAACCTATGTCCATCCCAAGACCCTCAAGTATCGCTGTATGAAATTTTAGCACAATCGGATTAGCGGCTTGGCCCTGATTGTGTCACAGACAAACAGACAGACAGACATACAGAGTTACTTTCGAATTTATAATATGGGTATGGATTGTGATAATTTTATAATTTATTTTTCAACTTGTAATCTTTGAATAGCAAAGATTAAAGAAATCTATAAAATCAGATTGTTTGATAATTTATATACATTTTTTTTTATTACAGACACCGAATTTCATAGGTGGTGCTTTATCTGTGCTACAACTTTCACTTTTTGTTATATACCCTGGAGGCCACCATACACAATTGATATCTAAATCTATTGTAGCATGAAAAGTGCCAAAAGTTACAAAGATAAACTGTGGAGAGAGGTACCTTTATTCTAAATTATAAAAAAAAAGTTTAGAATTCAACAATTAATGTACATAATATATTGCAATAGCTGAATTCTTTTAATGTGATAGATTGTGAGGATTGAAGTTTGTTCCACTTTCAATGAAAATGAAAAACTACTGAGTGGATTTAGATGAAACTTAACAATAGTATAGTTTATACATCAGAATCACAAATATGCTGGAATTTATATAAATATTTTGTTTAATTTGGCTATAATATAACAATAAGTTGCTTAGATAAGACTGAAAAATTATTATAATTTATAATTTAAATATAATTTATTAATTTTTTTAATTTATATATAGTTGTGATTTGATTTATTTTATTAAATCACATTAGTTATTTATGCTACGAAACATTTGCATCCATCTAAGATCAAGACATTATGTTATATCTGCTTGCCCTATTTTGATACAGAAAGGGCTGAGAAATTTTCTTCAGGGCAACATTTTCAGACCTTACCAAAGGTCTTTTTACATACACTGACAAATATTTATTTATTTATTGACTTAATATATTATTGTTGTTTTTAAAAAATGTAAATATTTTTTTATCGTTGATTAATGAAATCTTTCTTTTTTATCATTATAATTTAAAACCACCAGGAATATTTAATAATTTGGTAAGTTATTTTCAATATTTTTTAAAATATGCGAAAGTTGCATTTTGCATTTTGGCTAGCACTACTATCAGTCAAGTTACTACAATCTGTTACGTTTTGTATTATTAGTTCGAAAGAAGTCTAGTAACGTCTAATATTTTCTCAAAGTCGTTAAATAATTTATTTTGAATTTTAAATTAAAAAATGCTTACATTTTATAAATATAATTTACTATATTCAGAGATGAAAATACAATATTTTAACGTAATATTAATATATATATTTCTTGAACAATGTATGCCAAAAAAATATAGTTGCAATTCTGATAGTAGTGTAATTATTAACGACATTAAGTATACAAGGTATGGACAAAGACAAAGTGGAACAGAATCCGACTGTCCAACGGTCTGATGCGATTATAAATGAATGGAAATGTGTCATAAAACAAACACGAGGCCACCTTTATATTCTTAAACTTACTAAACAGTAAAGTATGTCACCTGCGCACACAGTAAAGTAAATATAACAATTTATTTACAATAGTCTTTTAAAACTACTGTCCTCTGTTATGCATATGACATGTTATGTGTACGTTTTATGGTGGCATCGTGTAGATGTTTTTTTTTAAGGTTGGTACAGACCGATGTTACAGAGTGTGTACTGTGTGTATGATATATGTTACGCAGGGTGTTGACATTCATATTTCACTCTAGTAGGCTGGGATCCCAGAGCCCCCATTTTATCAAAGCTGAAATTTTGAGAATTAAAAGTCTAATATTATAATAGAGGCCAGTCGTAGCGCAGGGACACAAAGTGTGACTGTAAAATCGACTGGTTGTGGGTTCGATCCCCGCTCGAGGATATGAAATATTTACTTACATTTATATTTTCATCTCTTCGCTCTGGTGTCCGGTGTCGAGGCGGCGTTGAGTTCCATCACTTAACACACAATACCTTCAGAAATCGGCGGAAAGTGTTTGTTACTTTAGTTTTGGTTACTTTTTCCCAATTAACAATACACAACAGGTCAGTAATAATAAAGAAGGGCCACTACTCGTCCACCGTACTGTATTATAGTACAATACACCACGTAAGAATACTGGTCAGCACCAACCTTTATGTATCATAAAATTAGAATAGAATAACTAGTATTGTATATTTAAGTTCTCAAGGAGGTTGTACAGTTAATATTGTACAAATTATAGATTAAAATGTAACTAAATGAGTTAATTTACTGTGAGTATTACTTAAAGCATTTATTTTTAATTAAATAATAACGCCATTATTTATTTTATTTTGAAATTAGTATTAATAATTATTGTTATTGCATCTTATATATTATGATTGTGAAATATATGATCTGTATTAATATAACAAAAAAATGGTATAGTATTTAATGATTGAGATCTAATAGATAATAAAATTACGTATAGTTAGTAATATTTTTAAATAACTGTTGCTGGTCAATATGAGGTTGAATATTAGTAATTTGTAATATGCAATGATATAAATGTAAGTAGGCTGTGCCTATGTGTATTCTTCACAATTATATTTAAAATTGTATTTAATGTCAATTAAAAGTATTGTAATTAAAAATTAAAATATATATTTTTTCTGAAGCAACGAAAGAAAATTTAATAATTTAACTTATTAAGTATGTTTGTCTATTACAAAAAATAAGCAAGTATCTATAATATTTAATTAAGAATTCTACAATAAACTGATTCTGTAAAGTATAAAACCGGTGCTGCAACAATAATGTATATCTATTGACAAAATAAAAGTTAATTGTGAAAATTGTAATAAAAGATAGTATTTTCATTTTCAATGTTTATTTTTGCAATTATTAATTTTCATACAAATACAGTGTTGTCGATCATATGGTATTACAACGCAACTCCCTCTCGTGTTGTACGATGTTATAGTATAAGTCGGCAGTGCAATACTAAACTCATTGTTCCGTTTTACTACTGTTGCTTCGAAAGCAACGTCGCCGGGCGTCATCACGAACGCTATAATAAAATAAGTACTATTGCTAGATTCGTCCCGGTAGGCGTGCGTTCGTAAAATAGTTTTTAATTTTAATACAATACATTTCATACAATGGGTGGTTGGTGTGTTCTTTATTTTGTCTTGTAATTGTGTCACACAAAGTTCGATACTGCGACGCATGTCTTCATCTGATTCAGTTACACGTTTCATCTCATGGCAGCTACACCACTTTTCGCTAACATCTACGTCATTGCATTTTCTCGTGGGATCTATTTCGTTGAACATACTCATACAATTAGGACACCCATCGGAGTTGGGTTTATGGTATTGTTCTGATGCTGTTGATGTTAACATTATTTCCTGTAGAGTAAGATATATGTCATATGGGGTAACTAATCTATTCTGGTTCAAAATAAAACTATTATATGCATTTATGTGTAACTTCTTAAAATTATAAGGCACCCATATAAATAGCATTGGCAAACGCTCATCATAATATGACTCGTATGGTACCCTCATTTTTCCATATCTTGTGCCGTGATCGCTTAGAAAGAATATAAATGTGTTATTTAAAACGCCTGTTTCATTAAGATTGGTAAAGAAACTAGGAATATCTTTATCAATGAGTGTAGGCGAATTTTCTATATTATGGCTGTAGGAATTTGACCAAAATACTCCAAAATAGTTATTTTGTTTGTATGCATTTGCGAATTGCGTAGCATAATCGAGCATGTGTTTCGCTGACGGCATTTTTTTAGTACATACTAGATTGCCGTTAACATGTTCGCCAGTAAGAAAAAGTGGTCTTAGATAATGATCAGTAGGAGAAGATTTATATCCATATTTGGCAAATGTGTCTGGTAATCTTAAGTTTTCTTCTCCAGTAGCTGTCACGTAGCCAGCCTTTTGATACGCTGACCATATAAGTAATTCATTGCACCTATCCATGCCTGACGAACACGCTGCGTATACTGCTGAAACATTCTTGCCAGTCAATAATGACAAAACGTTTGGAAATGTGTTGTAGCCTACCTAAAACAAATATATCAGTATATTATTATACGGTTGGCTAGTATATTATAATATTTATCTTATTATCTGTTTATTATTATAGCTTACCTTACCTTTTGGTACCCCCTGTAATCTAACCAATTATTCTGTGAAAAATAAGCAACAGTGTTTGGCATGCTCGCGTAAATCCGTGCACGTGACATTGTATCCATTCCTAACATCAGAACGTTCCAAGTTTTCTTTTCGTTATGCTCATTGGTTTTTATTCTAATTTTCTTTAATATTGCATAGGTGTCTTCATATATAACTAATTTCTTATGTAATATAGAGCAAGTAACGACTATTATTTCGTGCTCTAGGAACGCCTCTGTATCGTTTGTAAAATCTGTACATTGCGAATACCTACAAAAAATACTATTCATTATTTCGATGAGCAAATAAATTATTTTTTTTAAATACTTAATCTGTACTGTTTTTTTAATGTCTCCTTTTTAATTAAGTATTGTTTTATTTTTCATGCCAATTGAACTGAGTAGATATATTTTGTTATAATCGCCGGCTTGTGTCAAGTAATTTAATACGGTGATGTATGTGTAAATTCTGTTAGTTCACGTAGCTGTATTAGCAAATACTTTTATATTTTTTGTTTCATATTTTATTACAATAAATTATTTTTTATTTTCATTACGTAGCCCAGGTAACAAGACAAAAGCAGCGTTGAGTTTTGCCACTCAACATGCAATGTCTCGAAAATTCAGCGGAGACTGGGTAAAGGAGTGTCGTAACGCTCGGGTTCCCTCTGTCTACTTTATGTTAAGCTCCATGTAGCCACGAAAATTACAGGTCATGAAAATAGTTGCTCTAAGAATCTTTAATATTCGGCCGCAAGCCGGCTACCGATTATACATAGATAGATACTGAAGTCAATAATTTTTTTTAGCGGCTTCACGCACCTTCACTTATTGGATGTTGAGTGGCGAAACTCAACGTCTAAATATGGCCATTTCCTAAAATGGGTATCGAAGCGACGACTTTAATTGTTGCAGTCGGACGCTGCCCCTGTACCACGTCGGCCTCAATAAAAAAATTAAAAAATCTTTCATAAAACAATGAACACTGAAGATTTTTTTTTCAGTTTCATGCCGTATCACGCGCACAGTAGAGTAGGCAGAGGGAACCTATTGTTAAGTAAACTTCGTTTCCCACTTTCCACCGAATTCTTTAGGCCTTGCGTATTGAGTAGCGGAACCCATCACTGCGCTCTACCCCGTTACCAGGAAATGAAAAATATTAAATATTTCAGTTCTTCGAGTGGGAACCCACGATCATCGCATTCGACAGTCGCACGTACTTGCGCCCGTGAGCCACAGCCTTATTAAAGTTAAGCATGTAAATATTGTCAACTTTACCTCAATATTGTGTGATCTATCTTTCCCGATACGATAGACGGCGTAGCAAACTTATAACAACATTTGTATTGTTTACCATTGCTATTATATCTCATAACTTTATTGTCAATGTTAAATTTTATTATATCATTAGATATTTTTCTTATAAATACTGCTCGTTCGCCGCACGTTTTGTTGAGAGGTGGAGTCTCCTCTATTTTATATGTTTTTAAATAATTTGGTATATAACAACCAGGGGTGTTTATCAAGTAGGCAGCACCATCTGTGGATTGAAATGAATAAAATATATCTAATATGTATTTTAATAAATTTTATGTTTTTGCTAATGATGTATAAGATATTTGAATATAGATTATTTTGATTTCAGTAAATTATGTTTTCAGTTATTAAAGTTGTGTAGATTACATGTATATAAGCAATAAAAGTAATTACTATATTTAATTAATAATGAAAATTGGCGCGTTGTGGCGCAGTGTTACATCGTGTGACTATAAGCCATCAGGTCGATTCCTACTGGGAAAAATCTATTATTTTGTTTTCTTCGCTTTGGTAATTAAAAAAAGTGAGGCGTTAAGTTCCGCCACTCAATATCCTGAAAATTCAACGGAAAGTGGGACGGAGTGTCTTTACACTATGATCCCTTTGCCTACCCTGCTATATGAGGGATACAGCGTGAAGCTAAAAAACAATATTTAATGCAAGCAATATAAAGGTGTCGCTAGTATCTCGTATTCAAGAGCTGTCTAATATAAAACTTTTCACCTAATCACTAATAGTAGGAAATGAAATTACCATTGTAATGCTCGAAGTAGTTTTTATGTATATATATTGTCATGTTTTGATTAGTTGTACTTGATTTAGGGTATACGCGACAAATATTATATATTAAGCTTATAGTCATAGTAGAAAAAATTATTATCTTTACATACTTGGCATTATACATTTTACTTTGGCGTCAGGTGCTGAAAAAAAAGAAACACGTACATACATATATGTTTATGCAAATAAAAAAATTGAGGCCAGTCGTGGCGCAGCGGCACAAAGTGTGACTGTAAAACTGACTGGTAGTAAGTTCGATCCCCACTTGAGGAGATGAAATATTTACATAAATTTATATTTCCATTTCTTCGCTCTGTGTGTCCAGGCAAAAGCGCGGAGTTGAGTTCTGCCACTCAATACGCAATGCCTCCAGAATTCGGCAAAAAGTGTGGAACGGAGGGTCTTAACACAAGGTTCCCTCTGCCTACCCTGCTGTGTGCGGGATGCAGCAGGAAGCTGATTTTTTTTCTAAATTGGCATTATTGGAGGGCGGGTGTCGAATATTATTCGGGAAATATTTGTATTTTCTTTTCCAAGTGTGGATAGACAAATGCAATAATGAACACGCAATCGTCTGTACACTAAAATATTTATATTCAGAAACTCATTATTTATATTTTGTTACCTGTGGATTCAATATATTTTATTACTTTTCTAAATTGTGAGCTTATTAATCTAAAGATTTGTATAGATAAATGTGTTCTACAATATATGCTGGTTTTAAGGAGTCCATTATGTATGCGTTATAATTTAATCCATTGAATTTTATTGGTCCTAGTATTTTTTCTGATTGACCGGATAGCCGATTTGCAATTGCTATCTGGCCGAGATCAATGTAGTGTATGTAACACTGACCTTGTGGTTACGGTCGCGATAGATATTACAATTATCGATAGTGCTACTTATATATAATATTTTATCAATTTTTTTATTAAAATTAACAATACCTACTTACAATTCAGGTAAAGCACTGGACTACTTTACTTATTTAAAAAAACAGTTTTTTTGCTATCTATGGTATACATTTGTCAAATATATAGTAAATTTGTTTTGTTTCTGATTATGCCCACCATTGTCAATAGATATCTTTTATGGAATGGTACAGAACGGATGTGATAAATTATTTTAGTAAAATAGTAATAAAATGATAATTTTATTTGCATATAAAAGAGTTCTGTTACAATTTACATGTAATATATATTAGATGAGTTACGGCCTAACATACAATTGGGCTTAGAATTATCTTAAAAACAAAATTGTCGTTTTAAATAGGAACTTTGTGTTAGTTATTATTATATATTGTGCGTAATATGTATTGCTGTTACAGTGTGTTAGTTTAATACGTTAATATGAAATCGTTAAAAATGTATACAGTTTAATCGAAGTGTCCCTATTGGATTGTACACGTTGAGGCCTGTTATCAATAGCAGCACGCACTCTTTCAATTAATGCTTTAATAATAACATATGATTGTTCTAACTAATAAAGCTATAGATAATTAACAAGTATATATGTAAAATATCACAAAGAACGACACTTCTGACTTGTACTCCAATAAAAGTTGGATCCCCAGGCTCCACTCAACACGTAATGCCTCCAGATTTTCGGCGGAAAGTGGAGAATTGAGTGTCTTAACACTAGGTTCCCTCTGCCTACCCTACTGTGTGCCGGATACAGCGTGAAGCTGTATTTTTATCAGGCTACAAACTTCTTACCGCAGAGCGAAAGTGTTCTTTTAAATCCATCTAGTAATTCCGTAGATGTGCGTGTACAAGCAAGCAGACAGATATTATTTTTAACAAGCGCAGATTTTGTTATTTATATTATTTCACCACTCTAAATAACGTTTATTATTATTTTTTATAATATCTATAAATTTTACCGATTTTGGACTGTAGCTATGCCTTAATATGGGACATTGTAGCATCTATAGGTAAATTATATGTTATCACGGGTAACAAGTAAGACTATTATTCAAAATGATCTTTTCCTTTAATTAAAAAAAAACAAATAAAAAGTATAGGTACTTATAAACAACACTAAGAATTTAGGCCAGTCGTGGCGCAGAGGCATAAGCGTGCGACGGTAAACGCGATACGTTGGGTGTTCAATTCCTACTATTTTCATTTCCTCGCGGTGGTATCGACGTAAAGCGCGGCGTTGAGTTCCGCCACTCAATATACAATGCGTCCAGAATTCAGTGAAAAGTGGAGGGACGGTCTTGTGGGAAGTGTCTTAATGGGAAAGGAGTATCTTAATACCAGGTTCTTTGTTTTCTCTGCATCTCGTGCGGGATGAAGTATAAAAGTAATAATAAAACAGGTAATTTATCATTATTTTTAGGGTTCCGTACCTTTTTAAGGAAATAAGGAACCTTTATAAGATAACTTTGTTGTCCGTCTTATAAGATAACTTTTATATCGCAAAAATGCGTATTTCGACACTATGACGGAAATAAAAATTCATATAGGGTTCTTTCAGTTAACCTAGAATTGTGAAATTTGAAAACTGAAAAAATCTGAAACTATATTTGTGGTTAAATCCTAGTTGTAGTTAAATCCTCTTAAAGAGGGGGCCAAATTTAGTATTTAAGCCGCTAGTTCAAGTGAGATATTAAATGTAAAGGAAAATTAAATATAATTCTTCTGTTTCCCATGAGGAAAAATATTGTTTACACATTCTCATAAATTTCTGCTGCAAATATTTTGACCGATGTAATTAAGTACTTACGTAGTAGCTGTACAAGATAGGTACATTCAGAAGAGTTGAACGCTTCAAGGTTTTGAAATATTTAAACTGTAAACAATGAAACTAGACAAATGTGTGTTTCTGTCTACATCTACACTGTAATATATATTACATAAGCCTTGGGCTAGAAAAAAAAATGTTTTGTAATATTAATTAACTTAAAACTTACCTTTGGCACGTTACGTACTTTTACTATAAATGTAAAGGATACAATAAATATTCATTTCGCCCAAAAAGTTTCCATCGCGGCAGTGACGTATTTTAAAAAATCAATCTAGCTAGAAGAATAGCAAAATTCTTAAAAATTGAACTTGCTTTGAAGACTTATTCCCTTGTAACTAAACCTAAATAATATTATTCACAACATTTATCGACTGTTGGTATTAAAAATAATACGTCCGTTACTGTTGATATGCAATGGTTAACTGTAGGGATAAATTTATCAAACGTTATATGATATCATACATCGGCCTAGAAAAACTTATATTCGACACACCTACATAATATGAACAGAAGCTTTTACCTAATTGATGTTATTTTTTTTAGCTTCACACTGTATGTGTATAGGGAACCTAGAAAACTAGTATCAAGACTCTCCGTTCCCCATTTTCAGCCAAATTCTTACGCTTGACCGCTTTGCCTCATTATCAGAATTGAGGAAAGGAAAATATTCAATATTTCATTTTACCAAGTGGGAATCGCCCACAACAGCATGCATTTACAATCGTTCCTCATCCTCATCCATTCTCATGGTTACTTAGGCTATTTATATGTGTAACGCCAATTTGGTGCTGTGATTTTTAAATGTATGTCGTATACATTTAAATTTTCTCTTATAGCTGTTACTTACAATTTTAAAGAGTAAAGAGGAATCAATAGTAAATATAATTGAGGCTGGTCGTCGCGCAGTGGCACAAAGTGTGACTGTAAAATCGACTGGTTGTGGGTTCGATCCCCA
>DWAN01006226.1:0-10619 GCA_018230445.1 Heliconius hewitsoni | reverse complement strand
GGTGCGCGTCGCCTTGGGGGGACGCCCTATCAGTGCGCTCTCTCGAGGTGCACGTAGCGGATGGAACGTTGCAGCCCTCGTAAGGGCTGTCAGGGGTCGCTGCGAGCAAGCCTTCCATCTTGGACCCCCAAATGTTTATATGTAATAATAACGATAGATAAACCGTTACATAATTTTTATCGTCTGTTAGCTATTAGGCATTATAAATATTTAAATTAACTTTAACTTTAATAAGTTTTCAGAACGTGCTAACTTGTAAAAATATATAAAAAAATATATATAGTTGATTGACTGACTTTTTGTATATAAATTTCTCTAGGAGTTTACAGTAATGTTTATATGTAACAATAACGATAGATAAACTGTTACATAATTTTTATCGTCTGTTAGCTATTAGGCATTATAAATATTTAAATTAACTTTAACTTTAATAAGTTTTCAGAACGTGCTAACTTGTAAAAATATATAAAAAAATATATATAGAAATATTTTTCCATAATTGAGACATATTATTGAAATTAACTTAGTCATAAAAGATAAACGTAAGCAGAATACTAAATATCTTTATTTCGGACCATAATTTTTGTAATCATACAATTGATATTAGATTTTATAAAATAATAGTCAGTCTATATCTATATATTACAAACTACTGTAACATTTTTAATATTGTACTATTTCTGTATTCAATACCGTAAGATATTGTTTTAAATTGGTATAATTTTACAAGAGATCCAAAAACAGAAATATTCGCAATACTTGCATTATATAAGTTTTTCTGAAAATAATTTTCCCTTTTAAGAAATCATTAGTGCTTATTTCTAGGTAACGTGCAACGACGAGGAACACTATCGATTGCATAAATATTATAGTAATACTAGGTTAAAACGAAACGGTGCCATTTGAAACAAATCAAATGCCATTTATATTTTGTATCGTGTTTTAAAGTTAGAAAAAATCGGTAACTTTGGCTGAAGTTCTTCTTTTTTCTTACAAATTTATATTTTGGCTTAGGTATATCACCTAGAGCTATGTAAGTGTTGGCGTTCATTCGATTTGTAGCGAGAAGCCCCTGAAGGTAATCCGTGGCTTAGGTCTGTTGCGTCCTGCTTTTCATAATACGAGTCATATGGCCAAGTTTCTATATTTGATATTAAGTAAACAATAATAATAATAATAATATTTCTAGTTTTTTTTTACAACTACTATGTGAAATACTACTACGATTCTTAGCGTATGTTTAGTACCTACGCTAAGAATAGTAGTAGTAAAAGGATGCATGTAATATTAAAATCTAGTTAAGTTCAAAGGAAAAATAAAAGAAAAGCCAAATATGCAAGAAATTGATATAAAATATTCTTTTAATTTTAAAAAGATAATAGAAAAAGATACAAAGTAAAGCTCACCTACAATATATAGTAATTAAAAATATGGTGTTATTACAAAACAGCTTTTAATTTAAAAATAATTAAAATTTACACAAGTTCGTGATGTAGGTGACAGGCATATGACTGAACGCGATAGTGGTAGGTAGCGGGTATAAATTCCTCTTAGAAAAAATATTACGGAGGCGGCGGCGGCACTTAGCAAGTTGGTACTTTTACAAAGAGATCCCTACAACTCTGCAAAAGAAAAAAAATGAAGTTAATATGTCACCATTGTATTAAATTAAATAAAACAAAAAACTGATCGACACATACTACACGTATGTCTTTATTTATAATTAAACAAACAAACACAAACATTTACTTTATTTATAATTAAATATGATAATAAAGACTATATAATATTATTAGCGATAATTTTAATTCCAACAGCACGTAGAAACGTAGCGAGTTTTATGAAGGGAAGAGTCTCTAGTACCATACTTACTTTTTAATTTCAGTAATAAAACACAGGAAAGTTTCAGCGGTGCGAAATATGATCTTGGTGATATAAGAAGTCTCATTTCCGCTCCAAATTACATAGTTTTCATGAAGATTATTTATGCGCCATTAATATTACAATGAGAATATAAAATATCGGCATTGTAGGGTAATATAACATTATATTGCTTACGTATGTAAAGCGAATCAATCTTAAAAAAGTATAATATTAAAAAAAAATTACGTATTTAAAAAAAAAAAATCAGCTTCACGCTGTATCCCGCACACTGTAGGGTACGTATTTAAATTTGTTTCAATAAATAAATGATTTATTAAAACAAGTTCAAGCACGTTTTTATAATTTATACATACTATAGACTGACTAATCATTGAGTATCGACATACATCTTTTTTTTTATCATTCGGATCTACATTGTCTTTTGATTGAAGCATTGTAATACAAACAATGCACATCTGGAGAATATATATATGTACATTCTACATTGTACACCTTCTTATATGTATAGAGGCAGAAGCGCAAAGGGTTTAATTTTCGTGTCTCCGACGATTTAATGGTTTTAAGTAGTGTATGTATAGTAATAAGTACTTATTGGATAATTTTTCAAGTCAAACTTGATTCTTGACGAAATTGCAGTCGAAATTCATTTCTTAGCAGAATGCTAAAGAAGATACCATGTGGTCGGTAATACGAAGAAGCTTTGCCTTAAAACTCTGTTCAATATTGATTTGAACTTACAACTACCGCGACAAATCATAATATTTGAACAATTATATATTTTCTATGTATATAATAAATTAAGAAGGTAATCTTAATAATAATTGTAACGAAAAAGATTCCAATATATCTAAAAAGAAGGGTCGGGATGAAATCCTTATTTGTGAGAAGAGCCTTTGGCCATAATCCACAGGGCTGGGCTCGAGTCCGCACTCAAGAAGCACATTATCTGGGTATTATGCTGATGCGTGTCTGAGATCACTGGTGTGACGTCACAAATTGAATAGTCACTGATGTAATGATATTATCGTTATACAACGAAACTATAAAATTATATATATTACGTAATTATATAAATTTGCAAATATGTTTAACTGCATAAGTAATGTATATAAATAAATATTGAACATTATGTACTTGTTAACTAGCAAGTATCTGTCTTGGACCAACTTTGAACAACCACACGAACTCTTAGCATTTAGAAGCACTAACCAGGTTGAAAAATGTTCATGTTCATAAGTGAAATAAATATTAAATTCTTATTATTCATTATTTAGGAGGCCAGTCGTGGCGCTGGGGCGCAAAGTGTAACTGTAAATCGATAGAATTCGGCAGAAAGTGGGGAACGGAATGTCTTAACACTAGGTTCCCTCTGCCTATCCTGCTGTGTGCGGGATACAGCTGAAAGCTGATTTATTTATTTTATTTAATAATCTATTTAAGCGTAAATTGTAACATAGCTAGAATATACATATGTGCCATTATGAAAGTATATAACCGGGTCGTGAGTTACATACTTACGGGAATTGCGAATTGTCTCATTTTGTCAATACAAAGGAGCGGTTTGAATAGTCCCAGACATTTAAGCTACTTCTCCCGGATTACATCTTCAGTTAGAACGCCCCTAAAATATTCCTATAAAATGGAATGGAAGCAAAAGCAATAAAATGTCGATGAACGTTGGAAATTTGAGTCATTAGTACGAAGTTTATGTAATCGTAAATTTCGTTTCTACATCTTGATATTTTATATATTTATTTTACACCACCTATTAACTACGATATTAAACGATTTGGCATCGAAGATACTGTTTGGTTTTTACATATTAAAGTTGATGTAGATATAGTTTCACACTGTATTCCGCATGTAGCAGGGTAGGCAGTGGGAGCCTAGTGTTAAGACATTCCACTCTCCACTTTCTGCCGTATTCTGGAGGCATTTCATGTTGACTGGCTGAACTCAACGTAGCGCTATTACCTCGAGACCTGAGTGAAGAAATACAAGCGTAAGTCGAGCTCGCCTACCGAGGATTCCGTACAAAAATTCGAGGTCATGATTTTTAGAAAAAGTTCGACTATTTCTGAAATTGAAGCTTAGCTTAACCAGAGTCTTTTCATCTGAAACCTAACTTGAACTAGCGGATTTAATTCTAAATTTTGCCCACTTTTAAGGCGTACGATGGAATATATGGTTTGAATTTAACTCGATATCTCCAAGCGTTCCTGAGGTAAAGGTTATTGACAGACAGACAACAAAGTGATCTTATAAGGGCTCCTTTTTTTTTGAAAGGTGAGAAACTCTAAATATATTAAATATTTCATTTCCTCGAGTGGGAATCGCTTTGTCATACGCTTGTGCCGCTGCGCCACGGCAATTTTTTTTAGCTACCTAATATTAAATAGATAATTTTTAGAATATTTTACTTCTATTAAAATGGACCACAGCTTTTGTAGAGTAAGCTAGGTACAGTGTAACGTAATCATAGCAGTGTGCGCACCTCAAGTAGGTATTGCAGTGTAGGCCGCCTACAATGAACAGACAAGTACCCACTTGCCCGTCAGGTAGAGTAAACGCTGTAACAGAGCGATATATTTGATATTCAGTATTCACTGAATATGCCGTGCATTTTGATACTGTGCTAACATAATGGTTATTAATATTTTACTTATTTTAAGTAACTATATTTTAATTAACGGTATTTTTTTTATATTTATATCGTACAATGGTTCTCTATGTGATCGATAGTTTCTCTATGTGATGCGTAGAGTTACACAAATATTTCCTAGTCGGATAACACAAAGTACGACTTTAGATTCCATCGTATAACAAGAAAGACTAGATTACTATTTATTCATTACTTGTTAGGTGCGCGAGCAAATTTAAATATTTAAAAAATATTAATTGTGAAAGACGATTTTAATAACTAAAAAGATTTTTTTAATAAGGTTAAGTTTAGGACACTTTTTATGTAAACTTAACTTCTTTTTATAGTACCAGAACACTATTATTAATATGTTCTGTCTACTGATAGATTTGAAATCGGTGCCAAGCCTTAAACAAAATTTAAATTAGCAGCTAGAAATTTTCACATTTCGGATTTGTTTTTTCATTTGTTTAGTACGTTATCACTTTCTTTTTTTATTATGCTGCGATTTTCTTTTGATTGCGTTAACATAGTAATATACATGATCAAATATAGGTAAATGAAGACCCTTAAACTGTTAAAACATTTTTCACATTAATTATAAAGTTCTCCTTTTGTTATTTAAATCTTCATGAGTATTCGTTTAAATTATGTGACTAATTATATGACTATTATAGGTTTATATTATAAATATATGAATATAACTTAGTAAAGGTGCCAAATGTAACTAATGTCTGGCTGCATTTGACCAAAGAATAATTATCGTCCGACCCGATTTCAAGAGAGGACGGCCTGGGATAATATATAAGACCCTTGAGCAACTCCTCTCAAGTCAGTAATATTACCTTTCGTTTGACAATTTTCATAATTAAAGTATTAATTTACTAAGCAATATTGTCACTTGAAAGCCATAGTAATTTATTATAGTAAATCGTTTTAGTATTACTAACGCTTTTTTTGCAAAGAGGGACTAATTCTACAAAAAAATGTGAACATCTAATATTATAAGCCAAACTAATAAATAAAAAAAGGAAATCCATTAAGATCACTTGATATTTTTATCTTTAAATCTTTTCTACTGTATTATTATATTATTTACTAACAATATAATAATAATAATAACGCCAATGAGGTTTCTTCCGAATTTTATTTGTACATATTTTACATATTTAATTCATAAACACGAACGAACACTACGAAACGTTCAAGTTTAAAAATTAAGGTCAAAATAAAAATTACATTTTAGTATGAAACATGAGTTGCTCACGATGAAAGCCGGAAATAATACATCAGTATAGCCGAAAGCGTATTTACTTTCAGCCTAGAGAGCGTATTTGTTGTATTGTTACGAATATGTCCTGGTTTTAAACTCTACGCAGTGATAAAACATTTCTCCATAGAAAAAGTAGGTATGTATGTATGTATGTATATTGAAAACTAGTACAGAATAGTTTCTGATTTTATTACACATTTACTTAGATATCTCTCTCATCTTGTACGTTTAATGATACTTTCTTTTTTCATTTGCAGCAAGAGTCAAATGTATTTTTGTGTTTTTTTACTTATTTCATGCTATTTATTATATAAAAAATATTGTTTTTTATATCTAGGTTTGTTATTGGCTCGCGTGCGGTAAATGCGGTTATTCCCGAGAGAATGCTGATCTGCGGTAAACCTGGCTTGAAAAGTAGCCTATATGCTGCTCCACAACTTTATTACCAAAATCGCGGTTCAGCTATAATGGATAGCCCGGACAAACAAATAAACAGACAAAAAAAAATTAAAACTGTTTGATTTCTGTTTGAGTATCGTGTAAGTAACTATTTCTTTAAGGCTTAGTATTGTTCCAGGTTATATCTATATCTTTTGTGTGCTCTATTTCTTGGTCGTTATTTTCCTGTCAAAACTTTGTTGTTTTCTTACGTATATATGTATCTTACGTATATCGGTATATTGAAGGGTGATATTATGAACCGGGATTTTTATTTTATTTGAGCTATTTCTCATTATTATACAAATATTTTTTATAATTTTTTATATATGTAATGCACTATATGCACTTGACAGAACACAGTTATATATTTTGAAATCACAGACAGACATTAAATTTTTTATATAGTTATTTAGAAGTATAGATGTAATTTGTGTGCACTAAGCATTTTTTGTTTTTTTTTTACATTTGGGTAAATGTAAAAAAAAAACAAAAAATGCTTAGTGCACTCGCAAGACAAATTGATTGACTCAAGAATCATCAAAATTTTCCAAGGCGTTTGAACTCTCCAACACCATATAGGAATAGAAGATACATACATACATAGAGCGATAAATATATGACCCTCTTTTGCACTGCGGAACCGGGTGTGATTGAATAATTGCATACCATAAAATACGTATATTTATGGATTTAATATAACTTATTTATGTTGTTAGCATAAGTTGTAACAAGCGTATAAAAATTTCGACGTAGCTTGATGAGAACGTATGGCTTAGTGGTCAGAGCGCCTGGTCGGTTTCCAGGAGACGCGGGTTCGAGTCGCGCCACGTTCAAATTTTTATACGTTTTCTAAATAAGTACGTCATTGACAGATTTACATCAAATGTATAACACCGTAAGTACCTAATTGATTCAGTTTCACGCTGTGTCCCACATGTACTAGGGTAGCCAGAGGGAGCCTAGTGCTAAGACACTCCGCTTCCCATTTTCCGTCGAATTTTGGAGGCATTGAGTGTTCATTTAACACTAGCAGAGCTCAATACTGCAAATACATATAATTTCAAAAATGTTTTCGTAACATTTTACTTATAAGAGCCTCTCAGACATTAATATAATTTATAAACGTCCTCTATATTGAATTCAGTAAGATAAGTTTCAAACATTCATTTCTATTGAAGTAGAATTTGCTATCAGGCACACGCGTCGTTGCACGTCGTTGCGAAGACGATGTCTGTCGCAGTCGCTTGTTAATATAAATTCTAAAGGGTGTTCAGCGAGGTTAAGTAAATCGAATATTATTATACGAATGAAGTGAAAATTCTATTTAAAATGTAACATACAGTCTATTTAGGATTTAAATTTGAAATTTACATCCGTTCACATACATAAATGTAAAAATAAAATAATATACATTGTCGGTTTTCAAATACTGAAGAACATGAAATGTAATATTATTATTTTAAATGCAGTATGTTTTCTATTATTTTTTGTTAATTTACACTAATGTTATTTATATTTGTTGAAAACCTCTACATACACCTAAGTAAAAATAAAACAACGCGTGGAAGACGTGACCTACTCTACTTAACTCACACAGCTTAGTTCCAATCACTATATGTTTTAGCCTTAATATGTAAACTGAGTTAACTATAACAAGTTTCATAAAGATTTACAAAATAATCGGAACGAGCTTAAACATTCAAAGATTTTATACCACCATAACTGTCAAAACCCCTATAGCGTGTTTGTTTCCTTTTTTTATACATACTGTTATTTACTAAAATAATATTCGAAACTGTCATATACATATAGTTCACTATACTAAGCATAAATACTACTATATAACCATAAATAAGTTTTATTCGCTACTTCGCGCTCGTTGTTAAATAGAAATAACTAAGAGCTGTAATATGACATAATATGACAAATTCTAAATGCTTTAGGTAACTCTGACAGAAGGTACAATAGGATACACGGGAGGTAATATTACCTATACCCAATCCAAATGTATGGGCAATTCAATACAGAAATATTTTTTGAATTCGCACCTGTAGTAGTATATATATAAAATAAATCAATTATATATAAATATACATATCCTGTATCATAAATACATATTCTATATAATATAAATATATATGTATAACAAATACTTTTACAATAAGTATATAGAGTAAGAAAATGAAATGCTGATCCAAAGGGTGGGTTTAGGACCTAGGTTTAAATTACAAAGTTGTTCATAAGCCTATGAACGACAACCGAAATGTTCTTGAATTGAACCGGAAAGCTTTTATGGGTTACGTGGTTAAGAGGAGAGATAGAGTTGAACGGTAGGTCGCCGCCTACCGCCAGCGAGGTGTTGTGACGGGAGTCGGAGTTTATGCCCCTGCCGTGTTTACGGCTACGGCATTGAATATTACAAATGCTCTACTTATACATATGCACATACATACATCAGCCAAAATACCGTTGTGCGCCGAACCTCTGTAATTTACATTGTTTTATGCGTTTAATGATGTAACTTACAATTAGTTGAGGTTAATTAAAAAAAAATAATCTTTAAAATTGTTGTTGTTGATGTTATTTAGAACTAGTATTGATCTGAATAATATCTTAAACAGATTTGAATACTTAAACAAAACTGTTCAGAAATTATTAATGTTTGATAGATATAGGACGAAATCATTTTTTTTATGCGCGAAGCTTAAGTTTTTTAATACAATTTTCTTTTATATTTACTTTTTATAATGTTTTCGTTGTAAACAAATCTGTTGTGTTGAAATGCGAGGATCCATTAGCTTATACGGGAGCGGCAGCCGCGAAAGCCGACATCGATACCTGTAATTTATTAGATTTGCCCCAAAGGCGGATAATCTCCTTACTTGTGGTTGACTAAACACACCTAGTGTACTGTGTTTGACGTAGTTAAAGATAACTGTAGAGATTTCTTTCTTTCTATTTACGTTTTTTAGCTTTTCAAGGCCGAGTGATCACGTGCTTAATAAGAATAGTTAATATTTCCCCATGTAAGTGTAATATGCTTTTATTATTATTGCTATATTATTAATATAACTTACATTGAACATATGGAAAAAAATTGTATATAATGCAGTGAAAAACTATTATTATGTAGATCCAAGGGACGTAAACATGGCTTCGTCTACTTTAACTTCATGTAATATTTTAGCCATGTTATACAAAATCTTTTTATATTTTGTTCTGTATACTATGAACTGTAAACTTGTATCAAAATCCGTTTAGTAGTTTTTGCGAGAAAATAGAACAAACATCCATCTTCACAAAATTTCATATTTATAATATTAATGTAACATGATGAATATAACGTGATATAATTATCGCTAAAAATATAGATATTTAATTATCAAATATCACAAGACTTATGAGATATTAGAATACGCAAGTACTTGACAATTATAATATCGAGTTATGTTTAATTCGTGGAGCTAGCTTTTTATAGATTTCATATAGTTAAATTAACGTTTATAAAATATCTTGTTCATATACATTTTTATTTCAATTTCACTGTATCGCGCATGTAGCAGGGTAGGCAAAGGAAACCGTGTTAAGACACCCCGCTCTCCACTTTTCACCAAATTCTGAAGGCATAGTGTCGAGTGGCGGAGCTCCACGCCGCGCTTTGCCTCGACAACAAGTCTAAAAATGAAAACATCAAATATTTTATTTTTACGAGTGGGAATCGAGCCCACTACCTGTAGAGTTTATACTCATGCGTGTGCCACTGCGCCACAACGGGCCTCATTATTTTGACTTGTTATAATAAAACGTATATGCACAAGTAAGGCATCCAAGTGCAGTGTTATAAGACTACGAAAAAAATTAATCATACAAATGTAATGTTACTGATACCGATCTCCATTATTTTATGGTACTTTTGATTCAATATTTGCTATTAAAATAATTGCAAAATTCCTTGTATTATATATTAAATTGCCATATAACCCTAACAAAATTTCTAATTATTATTTATTGCGATATTGTCACGTCACGTAATGAAAAATTCAATGTAATCAAAAATTTGTATGTAACACAATTATAGCGTAGAACTAATAATACAAGTTTATTCTCAAGTAACTACATATATTTAATATTTTCATTTTCTTGCTCTGGTAATGAGGCAAAGCGCGGCATTGAGCTCCGTTTAACACGCAATGCCACCAGAATTCGGCTGAAAGTGATAAATGAAAGTGTCATAATGGGAATGGAGTGTCTTAACATTAGGTTCCCAGGTTCCCTCTGCCTACCCTGCTATATGCGGGATAAAAAAGTTTACTTATGTTAGCTATCAGTCGTGGCGCAGTGGCACGAAGTGTGACTGTAAAACCGATTGGTTGTGGGTTC